>PKMM01042974.1:437774-480186 GCA_002933915.1 Eutrema heterophyllum | reverse complement strand
CACCTCTTATGCTACAATGACAAGCATAGAGGAATTGATATGAACATAACACAAAATCTATTTATCAGACACCACCACGGCCAAGGAGGGAACGGCCACAACCCAAACCCACCCGCCCAAAACGTGAGAGCTCCAAACCACCCTCCTAGAGCTCAAAACGTCGTTGGCGCGGGTGATGCCGCGAATTCCCACCGGAATCGCCAAGGAATCCAAGCTCCTCCGGTTGAGAATAATAACTTCGAGGTCAAAGCCGCATTGATCAATATGGTGCAAAACAACAAGTTTCACGGGTTGTCCATGGAAGATCCTCTTGACCACATCGATCAATTCGATAGGATATGCGGTCTAACGAAGATGAACGGTGTCTCGGAGGATAGCTTCAAGTTGCGGCTCTTGCCCTTCTCTCTCGGTGAAAAGGCTCATCAATGGGAAAAAAGCCTTCCTCAAGGCTCGATCACCACTTGGGATGATTGCAAAAGGTTTTCTAGCCAAATTATTCTCCCCTTCAAGAACTGCAAAGTTGAGAAACGAGATCTCTAGTTTCACTCAATGAAACCATGAGTCTTTCAATGAAGCTTGGGAGAGATTCAAAAGCTACACCACCCAATGTCCACACCACGGATACTCGGATACCTCACTTTTGAGTACTTTATACCGTGGTGCCTTACCGAAGATAAGGATGCTCTTGGACACCGCTTCTAACGGAAATTTCTTGGCCAAAGAAGTAGATGCCGCCATGGAACTCGTTGAGAACCTAGCTCAAAGCGATGGAAATTATGGTGACGACTACGACCGTGCCACAAGAACCACTAGTGATTTCGATGATAACAAACGAGCTAAGGATATGAGGGCGCTCAATGAGAAGTTGGATAAGCAATCTTCAATGATGGACAAGCAAACCACCTTGATCGACAAACTTCTTCTCAACTCTTCTCAAAAGCATGTACACTTTTTTGGGGAATATGAGGACAACCAAGGTTATAATGATGAAGTTGTGGATGAGGCTACACACGAGGAATTAAATTATGTGGGCAACCAAGGCGGTTTCCAACGGGGTGGATTCAACAACAACTACTGTAACCACCCTAACTTTTCTTACCGTAACCCAAATGTGGAGAATCCACAAGATCAAGTGTATCCTCAACAACACCAAGGCAACCAAGGTGGTCAACAAAGGAACTTCACTTCTCAACAACAAGGTCAAAATTCCAACACCCAAAGCTATGTTCCCAAGAACACTTTCCAAGGGAATCAAGGCGGTTTTCAAGCTAAGGCACCCTTCACGACTCCCCCCTGTTTCCAACAAAATTTTGCCCCTCAAGGTCAAACAACTACGTCTAAACCGCAAGAGCTTGACTTGAATACCATGTTCCAACAACTTCTTAAGGGACAAGCGGAGATCAACTCACGCGTAGATTGCTCTAACAACGATCTCAATTTCAAGATTGAGACAATGAACAACAAGGTCAAGTAAATGGAATCCAAGGGGACCGCCTCTCATCGCGACAACAAGGTCAATTACCGGGAAAAGCCGAGGCCAATCCCAAGGAATATGCGAACGCCATTACACTCCGAAGTAGTGATATATCATGGTTTTTACCCCTTTTAAGCCATGATATAGGTCCGTTTTATAGAGTCTTTCTACTATTTTGCAGTGTTTTATAGTCTTTTACAGGTTTTAGCACGTTTGGAGCATAATTGGAGATATTGGAGCTTTCTTGAGTATTTTGGAGCAAAACAGAAGTTTGTGTAGCTGAGTACCCGATTTGAGGCCTCAGTATCGATCGATACTACCTTAGTATCGGTCGATACTCACTGAAGCTGACACAAGTCGCGACTTTAAATGAAGAGTTGAAGAACTTTCCACCGAAGGATTGAGCTCAAATTTTGCTACAAGACAGATCTATGGATTAGCTTTCATTTGGAAGTGGTTTGAGGCCATTCCAACGGTGCGATCAAACGTTATGCCAGTTTTCTTGAAGACAGTCCAGTCTGGCGAGCAGAAGAAGCAGTGAACAGTGTCGATCGACACTACCCTAGTATCGGTCGATACTCACTGCAGGAAAACAGGAAACGCGACTTTTTACAAGTCTGGAGAGTTTGCACCTTGGTCCAAAGGTCTTTAATAATTACAAGAAGCTCCAAAACGTGTTTTAACATTATAATTAGGTTTTTCAGCCACTTTTGTTGGCTAAACTTTATTCTACTCTGGTTTTTGGAGAGACAACTCTGAACCCTCTGTTTCTTATTGATTTCTTTGATGATCTATTCAATCATGTTGTTTTCATTCTCCATGTCTGAGTAGATCCTTTGTTAGGTTCAGTGTTCTCATAAGGGTTTTCTCTGAATGTTAGGTTAATTGATTGATTATGATTCACCATCTGAATTAAGTCCTTCGCCTTAGGTTGTTCCCATAGCTAATTCTAGGTTGACGAATTTAGAACTTAGATCTTAGGATAATTGATTAGGCACGAGAGTGCGATTAATTACTTGACAGAACCTAGGTGGGCAAAATAACTATTCGCAAAGAGATTTGGTTTAGTTGTTTTGTGAACAAATCAAACCTAATCTAAAAGCTGGTTTAGACTTTAGGGTTCGCAAAGAGATTTGGAAATCTAGGATTTAGACTTAGATAGTTTTCGCAACGAGAGTTGGTTAGCTATACTTTAGTGATTTGAGTTCAAGAACCGCGCTAAATCTGAATCTTGTTAGTTAGTTTATCTACATTCATTGGATTCCTGAGAAATACCCTGAGCCTATCTTCTTTCCCATTGATTTACAACTTGTTTAATTACGTATTGCTTTTAATTACATCTTTTTGGTTTAGCTTAATTCTAATCTACATAATCTATTGTGCGATATCTGGAGTTCTTGTGTTCGACCCCTACTTATACTACAACAACTGCTTTAATACTTATAGGGTATTAATTTGAGCATATCANGGGGGGGGGGGGGGGGGGGGGGGGGGGACGCTTGAAACCAAGGATGTAGTGGTCGAAGATAGGAGTTTGGATAATGAAGACAAGGGTAAAGGAGTTGAGATCCAAGAGAAGACCCTATAGAAGCCCAAGAAGAAAGAGACTTTGTTCGTTCCACCGCCATATGTACCTAAACTTTCTTTTCCGAGACGTTTCAAGAAACAACTATAGGAAAAGTACAAGGCGGTGTTCGATAGGCAAATGGAGAAGGTGGAGCTTACTATGCCTTTGGTAGATGTGTTCTTGCTCGTACCGCAATATGCCAAGTTTCTCAAAGACGCCGTAAAGGAAAGAGCTAAGGAGATGGAGTCTATGGTGATCTTGACTCATGAATGTAGCGCCATCATCCAAAAGAAGATGGTACCCAAGAAACTTGGAGATCCCGGTTCTTTCATTCATCCATGTGCTCTAGGTCCACTTGCATTCAACAATTGCCTTTGCGATCTTGGGGCTAGCGTGAGCCTAATGCCGTTCTCGGTTGCGAAAAGATTGGGGTTCAAGAAGTACAAGGCTTGCAACATCTCATTGATATTAGCTGATAGAAGTGTAAGAGTGCCAATTGGGTTGCTCGAAGACTTACCGGTCATGGTTAGAGATTTCATTGTCCCGACGGATTTCGTTGTGCTCGAGATGGATGAAGAGCCTAAGGATCCACTTATCTTTGGGAGACCATTCTTGGCAACCGCATGAGCTATTATTGATGTAAGGAAGGGGAAAATCGATTTGTATTTGGGCAAGGATGAAGTTCTTGAGTTCAACATTAATGATGTGATGAAGAAACCTACCATCGATGGGCAATGCTTCTACATCGAGACTATGGATGAGCTTGCGGATGAGCTACTTGAAGAGATGGGCCTTGAAGATGGGTTGCAAGTGGTTTTGACACAAGAGCATGGGAAGCACGGGTATTTGAGTGAAGAAAGCAAAGGGTTCAAGCTACTTTTGGACTCACACAAGCCGGTTGATAGAGAAGCCCCATTCCTTGAGTTGGGTAGTCAAGTAGCTAAGTGTGAGGACGGTTCTACATTGGGTTTGGTCCAGGAAAGCTTTGCTTTGGAAGTGGAGCAAGATGAGCGTGGAAGGAGCTAGCAATGGTAAGACTAGCTTGGAGAATGACGATTGGAGCGAGCTCAAAGCCCCTAAGGTGGACCTCAAGGTGCTTCCCGCTGGGCTAAAGTACGCTTTCTTAGGTCCCAATGAGTCTTACTCCGTGATAATTAATGATGAGCTTAGTGAAGATGAAATTGCCACTCTTTTGAAAGAATTAAGAAAATTTAGAAAGGCAATTGGATACTCTCTATGTGACATTAAGGGTATTTCCCCATCTCTTTGCACACATAGGATCCATCTAGAGAGCGAATCGATGACTTCCATTGAACACCAACATAGGTTGAATCCTAATTTGAAAGAGGTGGTCAAGAAAGAGATTCTAAAGCTTCTAGATGCGGGGGTTATCTATCCTATCTCTGATAGTGCATGGGTATCCCCGGTCCATGTGGTGCCTAAAAAAGGTGGAATCACGGTGGTAAAGAATGACAAGGATGAGTTAATACCAACTAGGACTATCACCGGTCATAGGATGTGCATTGATTATCGAAAATTTAACTCCGCCACTAGAAAAGATCACTTCCCTCTTCCTTTCATTGATCAAATGCTTGAGAGCCTTGCTAATCACCCGTTCTATTGCTTTTTAGATGGTTATTCGGGATTCTTTCAAATTCCCATTCACCCGAATGACCAAGAGAAGACGACATTTACATGTCCTTATGGCACCTTTGCTTATCGAAGGATGTCGTTTGGACTATGTAATGAACCCGCCACATTTCAAAGGTGCATGATATCGATCTGCTCGGATCTAATTGAGGAGATGGTCGAGGTCTTCATGGACGACTTCTCGGTCTATGGCTCCTCGTTCTCTTCTTGTTTGTCTAATCTTTGTAGGGTGCTAAAAAGGTGCGAGGAGACAAACTTGGTGCTAAATTGAGAGAAATGCCATTTTATGGTGCGGGAAGACATCGTGCTAGGACACCAGATCTCGGAAAGGGGTATTGAGGTTGATAAGGCGAAGATTGAAGTGATGATGAGTCTCGAGCCTCCAAATTCGGTCACTAGTGTTCGAAGCTTCTTGGGACACGCGGGCTTCTACCGTCGGTTTATCAAAGACTTCTCAAAGATCACCCGCCCTCTCACACGGCTCCTTTGCAAAGAAGTGGAGTTCAAGTTCGACGAAGAATGCCTCGAGGCATTCTTAGAGATCAAGAAGGCTCTTGTGAGCGCACCTATTGTTCAAGCTCCGGATTGGGAGCTACCGTTCGAGATCATGTGTGACACGAGTGACTTTGCGGTTGGAGCGGTCTTAGGCCAAAAGAAACACAAGAAGGTTAATGTCATCTACTATGCAAGTAGGACGTTGAGCGATACTCAAGCAAGATATGCGACTACGGAAAAGGAGTTGTTGACTATGGAGAAATTCCGCTCGTATGTGGTTGGCTCCAAGGTTGTGGTATACACGGATCATGCGGCTTTAAGGTATATACATGCCAAAAAGGATACCAAACCAAGACTTCTCCGATGGATTTTGCTACTTCAAGAGTTTGACATGGAGATTGTGGACAAGAAGGGTATTGAGAATGGAGTTGCAGATCATTTGTCTAGGATGCGCATTGAAGACCTTGTCCCGATTAACGATTCACTCCCCGAGGAGCAATTGATGTTGGTGAGTGTCTTGAGGAAAGGAGTTGAGGCCGTGAGAGGTCTTGAGAGTGCAAATGGTTTACAAGACGAAAAGCTACCATTGGTTTGCGGATTTTGTGAACTACTTGGCTTGTGGAAGAGAGCCGCCTAACTTAGAGGGATACAAGAAGAAGAAGTTCTTTCATGACGTCACAAGGTACTATTGGGATGAACCGTTCTTATACAAGTTGTGCTCGGACGGCTTATATCGAAGATGCGTGGCGGAAGAAGAAATGAACGGGATCTTGTTCCATTGCCATGGCTCGGCCTATGGAGGTCATTTTGCTTCATTCAAGACGACGGCAAAGGTTTTCCAATCCGGTTTTTTGGTGGCCTAGCTTGTTTAAAGACGCTCATGCTTTTGTCTCCACTTGTGATGCTTGCCAAAGAAAAGGGAACATTGCTATAAGGGATGAGATGCCTTAAAATCCTATTCTTGAGGTTGAAATTTTTGATGTTTGGGGCATTGACTTCATGGGACCGTTCCCCTCTTCATATGGCAACCAATATATCTTGGTGGCAGTAGACTACGTGTCTAAGTGGGTCGAAGCAATCGCTAGTCCGACCAATGACGCAAAGGTAGTTCTCAAGCTTTTCAAGACTATCATCTTTCCGAGGTTTGGGGTGCCAAGAGTTGTCATAAGCGATGGGGGAAGCCACATCATCAACAAAGTTTTCGAGAGTCTACTCAAGAAGCACGGGGTTAAGCATAAAGTGGCCACACCATACCACTCTCAAACAAGCGGCCAAGTTGAAGTCTCAAATCGCCAAATCAAAGCCATTCTAGAGAAAACCATGGGTAGTTCGAGGAAAGATTGGGCTAAGAAGCTAGACGATGCATTGTGGGCATACCGGATGGCGTTCAAAACGCCTATTGGGACTACACCGTTCAATCTTCTCTACGGGAAGTCATGCCACTTACCGCTCGAGCTTGAGTACAAGGCCATGTGGGCCGTGAAACTCCTAAATCGGCACAAGAGAGGTGTTTGATTCAACTCCAAGAGCTTGACGAGATTAGACTTGAGGCCTATGAAAGCTCGAAGATCTACATAGAAAAGACCAAGGCCTTTCATGACAAGAAGATTATGCGTAAGGACTTTAAGGCCGGTGACCAAGTGCTATTGTTCAACTCCCGGTTAAAGCTATTTCCCGGGAAGCTCAAGTCTAGATGGTCCGGTCCGTTTGAAATCAAGGAGGTGATGCCATATGGGGCCATTGTGCTTATGAACAAGAGTGGCCAAGAATTCGTTGCAAACGGCCAAAGACTCAAACCGTATCGCGCCCATAAAATCATTGAGGAGGGAGCCTCGATCCCTCTCGATGATGTTCTCCTCGCTTGAATGCGGTAACCAACGTCGAACTTAGTGATGTTAAACAAAGTGCCCTTGGGAGACACCCCAAGCTTACCCTGGTTCTTGTTTTCTCTTTTTCGTAGTTCTATTTGATGTTTTTGCTAAGTGGTTCTAGGGGGTTCGGGAGTAAAAATGGTCGATGGTGAAAACAAGGAAGTTAGAGGAGGAAGGTGTTCACACCGGTCCCAACACCGGCCCAACCCAAACGGTGTATGGCGAACGATTGGGAAGGAATTAAGGCAACACCGGTCCAATCCAAACGGTGTCCCTGCCCGTGCTCAAACGGGGTGAAAACAGAACCAAATCGAGTTAAGCACCGGCCCTACACCGGTCCATGCCCGTGCGGTGTGCCAAGGCGCGTCAAAAGCATCTGAATTCCTTGCTACACCGTTTCCCACACCGCTCCATGACCTCATTCCCAAACGGTGTTGACCAAAATTCAAACAGGTTTGACTAGATCTAATATCCAAAGGTAAGTGGTCACCACCAGGTAAGAGAAAAACCTATCTTCCCCACTCTCGTCCTCTCCATTTTCGTGGCCACCCTCCTTCCTCTTGCCTCCATCTCTTTTTCTTCATAACTTTCTCCCTACTTGCTCAAAATTCTTGATTCAAGTTGCTAAATTCCCAATTTTCTTTTCTCTTTGTGGATCCACCAACGCTTTTCTTGATTAAGCACTCATTCCCAAAGTATTTAGCTCATGCTTTCTTTAACTTGATAAGCTTGTTCTTAAGTAGAGATTTTGTGATTTTGTTTGGAATTGCATTCACTTGTGCTTGGACCTTGGGATTAGGCTAGAAAGTAGTTGGGTTTGGTGGATCTTGTGCTAATTTGTGCTCCATTTGAAAATTTTTGAGATCTTGAGATTTTTGCACTAGATTGAGATTTAAGGTTGAACCTTTGACAATTTGATTAAAATTTTTGAAACCACCCACCACACCTAGAGAACTTTGCCTCTTTAATTAGAGTTTTGCAAATTTTAATTTGAGGATTCGGGATTGTGATTTCAAAAATTTAATCTCTTGGTCATGAATGTCACATTTATCTCTTGGATACCTTAGCTTGAGTTCGGGAAAGGCTACGCCCTTGTCCCTTACGACTCATGATTCTTCTTGAGATATTGTAGGTACAATGGCTAAAGAAGGTGTTGCACCAACTCAAGCTAGAGCCAAACCTCAACCAAAGCCCAAGAAGGATGCCGTTGCGCAAACTTCCAACGCCAAGAGCACGACCAAGGCAAGAGGCGCAAAGAACAAAGGGAAAACCGTGGCCGAAAGCTCCAAGGATAGTGAGAAGGGACTTGCGCTCGCAAAAGTTTCCCAAGCAAAAAGGAAGGGCAAGAAAGTTGTGGAGGTGGAAGAATAAATTTCGAGTGAAGAAGAGGTTGCGGCAAAGCCAACCGCGGATGACTTCTTTGCAAAGTTCATGAAGATGAAATTCGAGAACGGTCAATTTGTGGACTCGAAGGTATTGGAGCAATTGGGTATTTATGAAGATGTGAAGCTTATCTTTGAGAACATGGGCCTTGGAAAATTTATGAGGATGAAGGAAGAAGTTGACAAGACCCTCGCTTGCAAGTTCCTCGCCACTCTTAGGGCGGATTTTTATGATGAGGGAAATAAGAACGCGGATGCGAGTACCGGGTTCGGGGTTCTTGAATTCAAGATTGACCATACCTCATATAGGGTCACCTTCCACGAGTTATGTGAAATCTTTGGATTCAAGGAAGAGGGAACTTGTGGAACGCAATATTTCAATTACCCCAAGTAACTCCGAAACCTTTGGGATACCATAGCTTGCGGAAATTATGAACCCGGCATCTCTAAGGCCGCTTCCATCTGAAATCCAACTCTTTGATACGTGCACAAGGCATTGGCCCATACACTCCTCGGCAAGTTAGAGTTTGGCACGGTTGCTAATGATGAGATGGAGTTTATAGGTCTTGGGTTAAAACCTCTTCTCGCACAACTCCGCAACGGGAAGTTGTTCAAAGGTCCGGCCAACATCCCTAATCACGCCACCCTCCTAGTGGGACATTTCCTCTTCTATAGGAATTGGGTTTGGAAAACTAAGAATAAGAAAGCCACTATGAGGATCGGGTGGCTTATGACGCCAATTCTCAAGGCCAAGGGGGTGAAGATGGCGGTTGGCAACAAGAGGTGGGAATTTTTGGACGAAACTTATCTTACAAGAACGCGTTTCCTCAAGGGAAAAATTGGGAGAAAATTTGTGTACAAGGTACAACTTCAAAGGAAGATCATTCATCAAGTCATTTTGGCCAACAACTCCCTAACTAACCTCCAAACACGCCGTAACATCGCGTTCCACCTCAATAGGGACGAGCTTTACAACCCGGCCTTGCATCCACCCATTGATCTCATACGCAAGAAGGCCACGCCCGGAAGTAAAGATGTAGCCGAGGAGCCTCATGAGTCCAATGATGAGGAAACCGCTCCACCTTCTCCCGAACCCACTTACGGGGGTGAAAGGTATCATTTCGAACCTTATGATGGAGTCATGCCCAATGTTGCCATAAGCCACTCGCATCGCCAAACAAGACTTCTACAACGGTGGTGTAAATGGCAATATCGGACAATTCACAAACTTCTGAGGACGGTAGCAAACATGGGCCGCACCATCAAGGATCTTCAAAGACAAGTTGGGGAAGGAAGCACTTCTAGAGCCACCAAGGAACTGCAGCATCAAGACCAAGAAGGAGCCATGGCAACGGACGTTAGCCTCACACCTCATGGAGGAGACGTGGCGTTTTATGAGGAGAGGGACCTGGAGCCACCATTTCAGGAGGAGACACCCGAATCACCAAGCCATCAAGCGAGAAGGACCAAGAGGAAGGCGATGAGGTCGCCGTCTCTCGTCTCAAGCAACCCATGATATATCATGGTTTTTACCCCTTTTAAACCATGATATAGGTCTGTTTTATAGAGTTTTTCTACTATTTTGTAGTGTTTTAGAGTCTTTTAAAGGTTTTAGCACGTTTGGAGCATAATTGGAGATATTGGAGCATTCTAGAACATTTTGGAGCAAAACAGAAGTTCGTGTAGCTGAGTACCCGATTTGAAGCCCTTGTATCGACCGACACCACCTGGTGTCGATCCATACTGATACCATGAAGGAAGAAAGCGCCTCACTGCCCGAGTATCGATCGATACTACTTAGGTATCGGTCGATACCGTCGTCCATGGGGAAGGAAACGCGACTTTTATGAAGAGTTGAAGAATTGCAAAATTGCCCAGAAGACTTTATTATTTACAATTTAGCCCAAAACGTGTTTTAGCACTATAATTAGGTTTTTGAGCCACTTTTGTTGGCTACGCTTGATTGACGTTCGAATTAAGCTTTATTCTACTCTGGTTTTTGGAGAGACAACTCTGAACTCCTGTTTCTTATTGATTTATTTGATGATCTATTCAATCATGTTGTTTTCAATCTCCATGTCTGAGTAGATCCACTGTTAGGTTCAGGGTTCTCATAAGGGTTTTCTTTGAATGTTAGGTTAATTAGTTAATTAGGATTCACCATCTGAATTAGTTCTTCACCATAGGTTGTTCCCATAGCTAATTCTAGGTTGACGAATCTAGAACTTAGATCTTAGGATAATTGATTAGGCACGAGAGTGCGATTAATTACCTGATAGAACCTAGGGTGAGCAAAATAACTATTTGCAAAGAGATTTGGTTTAGTTGTTTTGTGAACAAATCAAACTTGAAATAAAAGCTGGTTTAGACTTTAGGATTCGCAAAGAGATTTGGAATTCTAGGATTTAGACTTAGATAGTTTTCGCAACGAGAGTTGGTTAGCTATACTTTAGTGATTTGAGTTCAAAAACCGCGCTAAATCTGAATCCTGTTAGTTAGTTTATCTACATTCATTGAATTCATGATAAATACCATGAGCCTATCTTCTTTCCCATTGATTCACAACTTGTTTACTTTACGCACCTGCATTTAATTTCATTACTTGGTTTAGCTTAATTCGGATATATATAATCTACTGCGTGAATTCTGGAGTTCTTGTGTTCGACCCATACTTATACTACAACACTGCTTTAGTACTTTTTAGGGTATTAATTTGAGCATATCAAATTTGACGCCGTTGTCGGGGACTCAATTTCACCATTAGATTTTAGTGAAGAATTTCGACTAAATCGTCGAGTATCGATCGACACCCTAGTGGTATCGGTCGACACTCGTCGCGTTTTTTTAATTTTTGTTACTTACGTGCTTTAACTTTTGTGTTTCAGGTGTATGCTAAATCGCGAAACCAGAAGAAACAAGAGCACTCAGCTAGTTAATCTTTCACTTGAGGAACTAGCACTTTTGGAAAGCACAAACATGAAAGCAAAGACGCCAGCAGAGATGAACAATCCATTGGTTTTGATTCGTGATAATGCTGGAGCTTTGAGAGACCAAGAGGGTCAATTGTACAATGAGAGAGGACAGCGACTTGATGGAGAGGGAAACATCATAATCCCTCCCATAGCTGTCGATGAGATTTCTGCGCGCAATAACGAGGTGAATAATGGGAATGCTGGGGTTAATCGTGCTAGGACGCTTGGAGAGTACAACAGACCCGTTTAGTTATATGCCAATCGGTTTGCGATTCGTATTCCCACTTTTCAGAGGAATGACTTTGAGCTGTAACCTGCATACTTCACTCTTGTGGGTCAGCATCCTTTTCATGGTCTTCCTCATGAACACCCTATGGATCACATTGAGAGGTTTGAGGACTTGGTCACTAGCATGAAGTATAATGGAGTTTCCAACGATTACCTTCTCTGTAAGCTCTTCCCACACTCTCTTGGTGGAGATGCAGCTTATTGGCTTAAGCAGTTACCCCCTGGATCACTGACTACATGGGAGGAGACGAAGAATGCATTCCTGAATAATTTATATGATGAAGCGAGATCCGAAGAGCTCAGGAACAAGATTTCTCAGTTTTCTCAGGGTTCGACAGAGGCACTTAAGGCTGCTTGGATCAGATTCAGGTCATATCAGAGAGATTGCCCACATCACGGGTTCACTAAGGTTCAGTTGCTGGGTATCTTATTCAGAGGGATTGATTGGAGGTATCAGATGACTTTGGATGCTGCGAGTAATGGTAATTTCAACACCAGGTATCCAGACGATGCTTATGTGCTGATTGAGAACTTGGCGTCTAGCAATAGCACCAAGAATGCATACTTTAAGCGGAAGAAGCAGGCTGGGAATTTGGATGGTTCACAGATTGCTGAGGTTCAAGCCAAGCTGGATTCAGTGCACAATCTTCTGATGGGTAAGACGAAAGCTGTTCACTTTGCTGATGAGGATGAAGTGAAAGATGTTAACTACATAGGTGGTGCTGGATTTTAAAGTCAAAGATATCAATACCCACCTCACCCACCCAACACTCCAGAGAGCAAGGTTGAGTCTATGTTTGAGCAGCTTCTTCAGGGACAGCAGAAGATGACAGTGAGCTTTAATGGGAAGATGAATGCTCTGTACACAGATCTGAATGAGAAAATCGAGGCTCTCAGTACTAGCCACAGGATGCTGGAAACTCAGGTAGCTCAGGTTTCAGCAGCTGTCAAGGGAAAGATGGTTCATACACAGAATGAACAAGTCAATGCGATCAGCTTAAGTGGTGATGAAGAGGTCGATCCATGAGTGAAAATTGGCCTAACTGCAAAGAATCTCGTCGATGACGACGATGAGGCTCCCGAAATCGCCCCAGTATCGATCGATACCACACAACATCGGTCGATACCCGTCCAAGGATCTGCCAAAGACGTTTCGACACAACAAGTATCGACCGACACCACCCAGTGTCGATCGACACCAGTGCAGATACGCTCACGGGACATCTCAGAACCCCCAGTGTCGACCGGCACCACACCTGTATCGATCGACACCACATCTGAAGAGACAACAGCGAAGCCTTGTATCGATCGATACCATTATAGTGTCGATCGACACCCCTCGGAGACTGAGCCAAAAACTATGAAAACACCCAAGATTGTCGAGGAAAGGGTTTACAAGCCTAAGGTGCCATATCCTATACCACCTAGGCATCTCATGAAACCCATAACTGCGGAGAAGTTGCTAGCTTTTGAGAAGATGGTCAGGAGGATCCCCCACACTATATCTTTTGAGGAAGCTTTTGAAAACCGTCCTATAGCGTGTTACTTCCAAAATTGCAGAGAAACTGAGGAAGAGATCAAGGCACTTTTCATCAAGGCAAGAAGCACACCACCACCATTGAAGCAGTTGACCAAGAGGGAAGACCCAGGAATATTCACAGTTCCATGCTCTATTTATGGAGTTGAATTCAAAGAGTCTATCGTTGACTCGGGGGCTTGCGTCAATGTCATGTCAAGGGCAATTGCAGAGAGATTGAAAGCTGATATTCGACCGCCCAAGACATCTATCACATACGCGAACTGTATCACCTCACTTCCATACGGTACAATTCCTGATTTGATGCTCGCAGTAGGATATTGTCTGGTTCCTACTGATTTTCAGGTTGTGGAGATGAGTGCAAGATCTACTACGCAGTTGATTCTTGGAAGACCGTTCATGGCTACGGTTGGTGCCATTATGGACACACCCAACAAGAGAGTCTCATTCTCATACATTGACAAGGAAGTGTACTACAAAGCCATTCCTTCTGGAAGAATTCCCACACGTGTCTCTTGCGTCGATGTTGTCACATGAGAGACGTTGGCAGCTGATCCTTTGGAAGAGCCTCCTGACGTACCATCTTCCATAGACGTTCTAGATAGTCCTTCTGTCATCATCAAGAAAGACGTCAAAACAGCCAAGGCAAAGAAGAAGGTAAGGAGCAAAGGAGTAAAAGGTGCTCCCTCTATGACTTTAATCCTTCAGAAGTGTAATGGGGATTCGATTGAATACAAGGTGAAGTGCAAAGGAACCTCAAAACCATTCTCCAAGGCTAGAGTCATTCTTACTCCAGAGCTGAAAGAGAAAGGAAAGGAGGTTATAGAGAGCATGTTGAGTAGAACTTTGAGTCTGCAAGTATCTAGCTGTGGAACTTGCATGGGAGTAAGCTCTCAACCTCGCCCTGACTGATCACCTGAGCCAAAGTCAAACTAATGACTAAAAACAAGCTCTTGGTGGGAGGCAACCCACTGGTGAGCCTGTACATACTTTTTTTTAATTTTATTTTCTTTTTTAATTTTTGGTTTTGTGTCTTGTGTCTTAACGTGAAGCAGATTTAGAAGAGGAGTGGCGACCGATACCAGTCTGTGTCGATCGATACCACAGTCGCGAGAAAGAGCACGAATCGACCATAAGTATCGACCGATATTACATGGTGTCGATCGACACCGCGCGGGCAGGTTAGTTTTCTTTTAAAACCCTAGGGTTTTTCTTTCACGTCTTTCTTCTCCATCGATCGATACTGCCTCCTTTTTCCCTCTCAAATCGCATCTCTCTCGTTTCTTCACTGATTTTGGTGATTCAAGTGCCTAGATTCATTGGATTTTCATCCTCTATCTCTTTCTAGCATTTGTTTCTCCGATCAGCAAAGATGGCATCTAGGCAAAAGAGAGCAAGAACTTCAGCAGCACCGAGCTCCAACACATCATCTCCTGCAGTTCATGCGCCTACTGCAGCTGCTGCAACGGCCGCTCCATATGCTCCTGATGTTCCTGTAGCCCCACGCAGAGGCCCTTGGCCTAAGGTGAACGAGAAGGCCAGGATCCCTTGTCATCGAGATTGGAACGGGACGGAGAAGGAGGTTGTGCAGCGTGAAGACTGCATTTACAGACCCATCTTGGATGAGTGGGATGATTATGACACGCTGCACTATAACGCGTGGTTGTGAGTTGTTATAGTGCCTACTCGGTTTTGTTGACGGGGTCTCCATGCGTCGCTTGGTCCTTGACACAGAGCTGGCCCATTTGCTTGAGAAGATTGGTCTTGGCCATATGGCTACTCAGCAGTATGATCTTTACCCGGACTTGGTTCGTCAGTTCATGGCGACAGTTCGCGTTTACTACCAGGACGAGGTTCTCCGGGATGCACAGGAGGGTACTTTGACTTTCATGGCTTGTGGAGTAAGGTACATGTTACCACTCCCTGATCTTTGTGACATCTACGGTTTTCCGCGGTATTGCAGGAGGGTTACTCTTCCCGCGCAGCATCCTGACATGCAGACATTTTGGGAGCATTTCGGGAATGGTGCTTATTACTCTAAGGAGTCCACTCAGATGGATATACGACACCCGGTCCTGCGCTGTTTGGTTAGGATCCTGAGCACCACTCTCTTGTGCAAGATGGAACCAAACAAGATGAGGGTGTCCGAGCTTCTACTTCTGTGTCTGGCTATCAGAGACATTATTCCTGAGGAGGATTTCGCATGGCCTGAGCTTACAGAGGTCAACCTTGGCGCTGTATTTGCGCATCATTTGGTCTCTTTGAAGACCAAACCATTCAACAGGCACGAGCACAAAGGCCAAGACAGAGACAGTTGGTAGTCTCCTCACTCCTATCTTCCAGCACCTCGGGATCAGTACTACAAGCTGCAAGATAGTCACTACGCGTCGGTTTATGGATGAGAGTCACCTGAAGAACCCTACGTGGTTGAAGCCCCAGAGGCGTTGGTTCTTCACTACATCTGCTGGAGATTTTCTGGTGCAGCTCCCTAACGACACGCTGACAGACATTCCATCTACTTCACGCCAGGGAGGACGAGCCCAGCGATCGCGAGCAGCGACTTTTTCTATCCATGCACCATCATTTCCTTCTCCTTCAGAACTTCCGATGGAGCCAGCTGCCTTTCAGAAGGTGATGATAGAGAGTATGAGGAGCATCTGGACTGCTATTTCTCGATGCCGCTGCATGACTGACACGGACGCTGCTCCTTCGTCTTAGCCTGGAACCTCGCAGACTCCGGTTGATCATTCTCCTGTTGGTGATCCTGATGCTGATGGTGATTCCGAGGTGACAAAGGATTAGTCTTCTTCTGTTTTCACGTTTGTTTTTTTTTTTTTTTTTTTTTTTCTTTTGAACCTATGTCAGCTTTATTTTTGCATTTGAACTCATGGATTTATGCTTGATTATCTTGTTGCTATTAACTTGTTTTTGAGTGTTCCTAACAGTGATAACTTCTAACACTTTGGATCACTGTCCCTGGGTTAAGCAACTCGATGCCACTAATTTGAAATCAGTGTGTCGACATACAACTGGTATCGATCGATACCAGTCTGTATCGATCGATACCAGTCTGTATCGATCGATACCAGTCTGTATCGATCGACACTCATCACCTTCACAGGTAAGATTTTCGATTTTCACAATCCACTTGGTTCATTCGTTTTCTTTCACAAAACTTAGGCTAGATAACACTGGGGACAGTGTTGTTCAAGTCTGGGGGAGGTAGTCGCTGACACTGTGTTTGTTTTTCTTAGAGTCAGTTGTTTTTGAGTCATTTGTCGTTTTATTGAGTCGAAATTTGTTGGAGATTATGATCTTGTTCTTGAATCTATTGTCCTGACTTTGCTTCTGAGTGTCCACTGTTACAGAATCAGTTACAGATCGACTAATGAAAAATCAAAAGGCTGACCAGTTAACTAGAAGACACACATGTTTCCAGCAGAGTTCTTTTAAAGCCTGAGCCAAATTTTTGCACTTCATCGACGTGGTTAGTATTCATAGAGCTTGATTCCTCATTCATATATGACAAAGGAACCCATGTGTTTAAAGTAATGGTATCTCTCTCCCCTGAAATGATTTTCTCCTAAGTAGAGGGTTAGGAATGTTTCCAGCGACCCCATTATTCTACTTGGTGAGGGATGATCACACAGAGGATTGGAAGCGAGGCTAGGATTTTCCTATGATGCCATTATTCGCCTACACCCTTTGATACATTGAGAGGGAAGAACCGGAGATTCGGTGGCAAACACCATCAATACTCGCGTCTCAAACCTTGATTTGTATATGCGAATAGAAAACAAAAAAGAGAACAAAATAAGAAATAAGTCTGGGGGAGAGAAAGTGATACAAAAAGTGTGAAATTGGGTGGTTCCTTGTCATGATATTGTATGGGAAAGAATCTAGAAGGTTCTTGGTATTAATCACAGCGATGAAACTGGCGATGATGGGTTTAATTGAACGAAGCTGCGAAATAATGTGTGTAGTCTGGGGAAGCTGCGGATGCCTAAGGAGAAGTACATGGTGGTTAGTCTTGGAACTGGTTAGGTGACAATTGGGTGCTTGGGAAATGGGTCATTGCAACGTTCCAAGAACAGGTGAGTCTCCGTGTTTTCAAACATCTTTCTCTGGTTTAGTCTTCTATTTGCTTGAGGGCAAGCAAAGGCTAAGTCTGGGGGAGGTTATATATCATGGTTTTTACCCCTTTTAAGCCATGATATAGGTCCGTTTTATAGAGTCTTTCTACTATTTTGTAGTGTTTTAGAGTCTTTTACAGGTTTTAGCACGTTTGGAGCATAATTGGAGATATTGGAGCTTTCTGGAGCATTTTGGAGCAAAACAGAAGTTTGTGTAGCTGAGTACCCGATTTGAAGCCCTTGTATCGACCGACACCACCTGGTGTCGATCGATACTGATACCATGAAGGAAGAAAGCGCCTCACTGCCCGAGTATCGATCGATACTACTTAGGTATCGGTCGATACCGTCGTCCATGGGGAAGGAAACACGACTTTTATGAAGAGTTGAAGAAATGCAAAATTGCCCAGAAGACTTTATTAGTTACAATTTAGCCCAAAACGTGTTTTAGCACTATAATTAGGTTTTTGAGCCACTTTTGTTGGCTACGCTTGATTGACGTTCGAATTAAGCTTTATTCTACTCTGGTTTTTGGAGAGACAACTCTGAACTCCTGTTTCTTATTGATTTATTTGATGATCTATTCAATCATGTTGTTTTCAATCTCCATGTCTGAGTAGATCCACTGTTAGGTTCAGGGTTCTCATAAGGGTCTTCTCTGAATGTTAGGTTAATTAGTTAATTAGGATTCACCATCTGAATTAGTTCTTCACCATAGGTTGTTCCCATAGCTAATTCTAGGTTGACGAATCTAGAACGTAGATCTTAGGATAATTGATTAGGCACGAGAGTGCGATTAATTACCTGATAGAACCTAGGGTGAGCAAAATAACTATTCGCAAAGAGATTTGGTTTAGTTGTTTTGTGAACAAATCAAACTTGAACTAAAAGCTGGTTTAGACTTTAGGATTCGCAAAGAGATTTGGAATTCTAGGATTTAGACTTAGATAGTTTTCGCAACGAGAGTTGGTTAGCTATACTTTAGTGATTTGAGTTCAAGAACCGCGCTAAATCTGAATCCTGTTAGTTAGTTTATCTACATTCATTGAATTTCTGAGAAATACCCTGAGCATATCTTCTTTCCCACTGATTCACAACTTGTTTACTTTACGCACCTGCATTTAATTTCATTGCTTAGTTTAGCTTAATTCGGATCTATATAATCTACTGCGTGAATTCTGGAGTTCTTGTGTTCGACCCCTACTTATACTAAAACACTGCTTTAGTACTTTTTAGGATATTAATTTGAGCATATCAACCCATCGTATTCATTGGGATCTTCATCCCCATCTCAAAGCTTCTAGGTACACTCCAAAACACCTTGTAAATAATTTTTAATTTTTCTTGAGTCTTGCATTGTATAGTTATCTTTGTCTCTTGTTTTTGGTTCTTCCTTTGAATTTATTTCACACCGGGACGGTGTGATTTAAGTTTGGGGGAAGGACCGGTTTCTAATCATGTATATTTTGATCTTATTTTTCTATTTTGCATTTTGAGTCTCATGCATTCATCTAAGGCATAGAAAACCCAAAAAAAAAATAGAAAAATTTGAAATTTTTAAAACACAAAAAGAAGTCATTTAGCTTGTACTTCACGATTAGGATCGAGTCTAGTAGCATATAGGTTTCATTGCACGTGCATAGTGAGCAATGATGATTTTTCATTGTAGGGTAGCACCTTAAGAAATTGATTCATCGTCCACGTTCGTAGTTGTTTGATGCACTTAGGCGAGTTTGAAAGTAAAGACGAACCATTTTTATATCTCATGCTTCATTATACTTGCCTTGGTTGAAACAAGCTTGAATTGCATCAAACCCCATCTAAGTGATAACCCTAAACTTGACTTGCAAATATCGTGTTTATGCATTCTTGAATGAATTCGTGGATCACCATACACATACTTGGATAATCTTTCCCCTTTTCACCACTCTTGTTTATCCAAGTAGCCATATCCCATCATTGGAATGGTTTCCCCTACCTTGACATTAACTTCCTTTCTAGCCTTTGTTATTCGTGTGTGATTTGTGAGGCCTTCTTTTGAGCAAACTTGGCAAAAAGTGTTAGGTTTAGGGCGACAAGGAGGAATTCTCATGTAGATTTAGCTCCATCATCACAGAGTTAATCTAGGATTAGGCTAGCTAGGTTGGTGGATCTTGGTTTGACATGGGAACGGTTTAAGAATTAGGTGATTGGATTTTGCTTGGAATGATTCGGTGGAATGGAAAGACAAATAGGGAGGAAGAAAGATGGGATTGAAATTTATAGATTGGTTGGTGCAAAGATCATAAGAATAGCTCTAAGAATAAGATAGCCTTGAAAATTTAAAGAAAAAGAAGAAAGCCGAAAAGGCCAAAACAACAAAGAAGCAAAAGAGGCGTGAACAAAAGAAGAAAAGGAGAGCTAAAAACAACAAAGGAAGCACCAAACCATGAAAGCAAGGAAGAAGAAGTCGATCCCCGTATGAGAAGAAGATGGAGTGAAGGAACGAGAAGCACGTTTTGGGTCATGAAGGCAAAATGCCTTGAGAGAAAAGGGTAGCTTAGGATTGGAGCATAACCGGTTAGAAAGAAATAGGTTAGAGACACTCTAGGCATTTGGGTAGATGAGAATTCACCCTTGTATGCATTGATTGTCTTTTACCTTTAGCATTTTGCTAAGGTTTGCTCCTTCCATGAGAGATCCCTATGTTTGATTACCCGTGCGTGATAATGAGATCATTTTCATCTCATAACCGAGTCCCTAGCCAAACGAATTCATTTGACCATGCATAAGCGCGATTCACGGGTACACCATCAATCAATGTTAAGGGGTTGGAGAATAAGATTGCTTGTGTCGATTGGGGCTTGGATTTGATGCATGATGAGATAGGAATGGCTAACTCCTTTGGAGTAGACGCGTGATGGTAGACTTTTTGGGATCTTAATCAATTACTCAAGTCTACTCATATCATTGTAGTACAAGAGGATCAATCCAACGAGGCACAAAGAACAACACACTAGGAATGCAAGAAATGACTTAAGCTAGAGCAATTGATTTGGGTTTTTATGTTTTTACATTAAGAAAATAAAATGCAAGAAAGAAAACAAAAGATAGAAGTGTTGGATCATGGAATAAACTATCAAATGAATGATTAACAATCAAAGAATGATGAAAAAGATTGCATTAAACATGAGATTCATAAATATGACTAATCCATTCTCATGGCACTAATCACTTCACTAATCACCTAATTGACATAAATTCTCGTGTGCAATTAGATAATCAATGAGCATTAATAAAAAATCCCAATTAGTTCACTAATCACCCTTGACATCAACTCTCATTGGCAAGGATGTGAAAAGCTCACAAAAGGCTTGGTTCAAGCATTTCATCGAATACCTCTCGGGCGTGAAATGCCTTAGTTCTAGATTTGATCTCTCAATCTAAATCTAGCATTAAGAGCTAACCTATGTGAAGGATTTACAAGGATCAACCTAAATCATCACCATCTAACCATCAAAATCAAACCATCCATAATCCAACAAAAAGTCTAAAATCTGAAGAACATGAAGAACATAAAAGAAAAATAAATAAAGATAAAGAAGATGCATAAATATAAAGATAAGGGTGAAGAAATCTTCTCTAGAGTAGCATTTGTATGAAGAACAATCAAAATCCCTCCAAAATCATAAGAAGAGGTTGGGATAAAACCCAACTCTAGAAAGAAGAAAGCTTAGCTTGAAAATTAGGTTTCAAGAGTATTTATAGAAAAAGGGGCGAACCGGGTCAACCCGGAACAAACCGAATATTGACCAGCCAAATCTGGGTTTTTGCTGATTTTGGAGGTCTGTACCGACCGGTCCTGGGTCGGTACAGTGGGTCGGTACAAAAACTTTGTCGCACAGGATGGATGGGTGCTGGGTCGTGCGGGAAGAGTTTTAGCCTGCCGAAATGATGAGCTGGTCGATGCAAGATTAGTTTTAGCCGGCAGAGATGATGAGCTGGTCGATGCAGGATTAGTACCGTTCAGCAGTACCGACCCAGGATGGGTCGGTACTAATCTCCTTTGAGCAAAGCTCGTTTGGGCGCCAGCCGGACATGTCCCTGCTAAATCTGATGGATCTTTCCAACCACCGCTCAGAACGAATTGAAACTACCTCCAGAAGACAGCCCACTCAACTATCTACAACTTCTATGAAGACGTCGAAAGCTAAATCTGAATGCAAGTCCTTCTTTTGGCCTGAACTTTCAGTCACCTTTGCTGGCTTCGATGATGACGGATTTGTAAGTGGCTGATTGGAGAGGTCTGTACCGACCAGTTCTGGGTCGGTACAGATGGGTCGGTATAAGTTTCTGCCCCAGTACCGAGCAGGGTATACCGCTCCAGAACAGGTCGGTACTGGACTTTCTTGTGCCGATCTAATGCTGGTCGGCGTTGGTCTCGCGGCCAGACGGATACACCTTCGGTAAACTCGCGATATCTCCTGGAATACATGTCTGAATGACCTCATTCCAACTTCTCTGGCAATCTAACTCATTCCTCTACAATGTTCATGAATACCGTCGAGGCTAATTCGGAATGGAAACCCTTCGTTTAATTAGGTCTTCCAGGCACATCGAGTCTGGATCAAACTGGTCTTGGAGAGATTAGTACCGAGCCGTAGTACCGACCCAGAATGGGTCGGTACTAATCATCATGTGCCTTAATGCCGAGCTGATCTGGCTCGGTACAGTCTTCTGGAAAGTCCATTCTTCTTTTCGGCGGTCAGACGGAGACTCCTTAGCAAATCGGCCATATCTTCCAAACCACTCGTCCGAATGACTTGATTCAAAATCCGGTAGAAAGATAACTAATCCCTCTACAACTTTCATGAACACCTTCGAAGCTAAATCATATCAGAGTGCCTTCGTTCGGCAGGTTCGTTTGGACGGTTCGGATGACCCCTTCCTTCTCCTATGTTCCATCACTCCAAACATCCTCAAAATGTTTCCAAACACCTAGAAAAAACTCCAAATGAATGTAAGAATCACTAGGACTTAATGCAAACGTCCTAAACTCTAAATGAGACCTAAATGCAAGACAAAACCATGATTATGCATGTAAATGACACAAAACTCTAAGTGAAATGTATGCTAGAACATGTAAAATATGAAGATATCAATTCCCCCAAACTTACTCTTTTGCTTGTCCTCAAGCAAACAAGTAAGAAAAAAAGGGAGAGAGGTTTGAAAGAGGGAGCTTAAATCCAAAAGTATCACAAGAAGAAATCGAATTCAACGTCCAAGTTTGTAATTCTAGAATGCATCAAGTGAGTCTACTCCAAAAGCGTTAGCCATTTCTATCTCCACATGCATCAAGTTACAAGTCCCAACCTATACAAGAATTCTTATCCTTCAACCCTTTAACGTTCATTAATTTTCTATGTGAATCATGCTTATGCAAAGTCAAATGAACTCGTTTGGCCAAGGGATTCGGTTTTGAGATAAAGATGATCTCAATCACATGTGTGGGCTCTTCAATGCAAGGATCTCTCTATGAATGAGTAAACTTTAGCAAAATGCTAAAGGTAAAAGGCAACCTATGCATACAAGGGTAAATTCACATCTACCCAATGCTTAAGATGTCTCTAACCCTAGCATTTCTACCCCATGAAGTCCCAAACCTAAGGTACCCTTTTCACAAGGCCTTTTAACTCCATGACCAACACGTTCTCCTTGTTTCTCCACTTCATCCTTTCATCACTTGGGGGATTTCTTCTTCTCATTTGGACTTTTGGCTTGGTGCCCTTCCTTGTTGTTTCCTTAGCTCTTCTTTTCTTTTTCGTTCTTTGTCTTGCCTCATCTCTCATCCCTTGATGCCTTTGCCAATTTTTGGCTTCTTTCTTTTTCATTTTGCACTTTGAGGCCCAATATAATACTAAGAGCTATTCTTATTCATTGTCACCAACCATTTCACATCTTGCATCCCCCTTATGCCTTCTCCCCATCTTTTTTTTTTCCACCAAATCCCATTCGTTTCTTGTCTCTCACCCGTTCCCACAATCATCCCAAGACTTCCCATCTTAGCTAACCTATTCTTAGACTAACTCCTTGAGGCTAGAGCTAGATCTACATGAGAATCCCTCCTTGTTGCCCTAAACCTAACACTTTTTGCCAAGTTTGCTCGAAAAGTAGGCCTCTCCATCACTCACAAAAATCATTGGCTAGAAAGAAGGATTAGTTCAAGGTATGGGGAACCATTCCAAAAATGGGATATGGCTACTTGGATCCTCAAGAGTGGTAAAAAGGAAAAAGAAGATCCAAGTATGTATATAGGTATCCACGGGTTCATTCAAAGATGCACAAACATGATAATTGAAAGTCAAGATTAAAGTTCTCACTTAAGTAGGGTTGAATTCAATTCACACTTGCTTTAATCAAGACAAGAACATCAATGCATGAGATCAAAATATGGTGCATCCTTACTTTCAAAATCACTTGAATGCATTAGATAACTACGAACGCGGGCGCTGAACTAATTTCTTAAAGTAATACTCTACAAGAATCATCATTGCTCCCAATGCACATGTTATGCAACCTATATGCAAACTAGACTCAATCCTATATGTAAAATGCAACTAGATGATTTCATTTTCAAAATTTTTCAAAATTATTGAGAATGAAATGCAAAAAGAGAAAATAAGAAAACAAAACACAAGGTTAAATGACATAAACCCCTCCCCCAAACTTGAATTGCACCGTCCCGGTGCAACAAAAGTCAAGGAGAAGGCAAAAATATGCAAGAATGTATATACAATGAAATGGAGTGAGAATCATACCTTGGAATTGAATCGAGGAGGAGAGGAGTATGACATGTTGTGGCCGAACCCTCCTTTCTTCACACACCACGACCTTGGACCCAAGAGACCATTCTTAGACCGATCCGACCCAAATTTGCCATCTTTTATTGTTGAGGAACGTGGTCCTCTTATTCATGCTTGTTTTGTGTCGCAAGCCTGACAAGGGGTAGGCTTGGGGAGGTCCCCAAGGGCGCGTTTAACGTCACTAGCTTGACGGTTGCTTCCTCATTGTCACTCCCTTCATGAAAATCACAAAAAGGTGAAAAGATTAGCAACAAAAGCTCTAGTCTCAAGAAAAATCTAAATCCTAATGGTTATTGTTATTGCCTCCCCGGCAACGGCGCCAAATTGATGGTAGACTTTTTGGGATCTTAATCAATTACTCAAGTCTACTCATATCATTGTAGTACAAGAGGATCCATCCAAGGAGGCACAAAGAACAACACACTAGGAATGCAAGAAATGACTTAAGCTAGAGCAATTGTTATGGATTTTTATGTTTTTAGATTAAGAAAATAAAATGCAAGAAAGAAAACAAAAGATAGAAGTGTTGGATCATGGAATAAACTATCAAATGAATGATTAACAATCAAAAAATGATGAAAAAAATTGCATTAAACACTATCCTAGAACATGAGATTCATAAATATGACTAATCCATTCTCATGGCACTAATCACTTCACTAATCACCTAATTGACATAAACTCTCGTTTGCAATTAGATAATCAATGAGCATTAATAAAAAATCTCAATTAGTTCACTAATCACCCTTGACATCAACTCTCATTGGCAAGGATGTGAAAAGCTCACAAAAGGCTTGGTTCAAGCATTTCATCGAACACCTCTCAGGCATGAAATGCCTTAGTTCTAGATTTGATCTCTCAATCTAAATCTAGCATTAAGAGCTAATCTATGTGAAGGATTTACAAGGATCAACCTAAATCATCACCATCTAACCATCAAAATCAAACCATCCATAATCCAACAAAAAGTCTAAAGTCTAAAGAACATGAAGAACATAAAAGAAAAAGAAATAAAGATAAAGAAGATGCATTAATATAAAGATAAGGGTGAAGAAATCTTCTCTAGAGTGGCATTTGTATGAAGAACAATCAAAATCCCTCCAAAATCATAAGAAAAGGTTGGGATAAAACTTAACTCTAGAAAGAAGAAAGCTTAGCTTGAAAATTAGGTTTCAAGAGTATTTATAGAAAAAGGGGTGAACCGGGTCAACCCGGAACAAACCGGGTATTGACCCGGCCAAATCTGGGTTTTTGCTGATTCTGGACGTCTGTACCGACCGGTCCTGGGTCGGTACAGTGGGTCGGTGATATTGTCATAAATTGCATCATCTATGCATTCATTTATCTTAGGTTTTACTTCTCTTGCATATGTCTCATAGCATATTCTCGGTGTTTTAGTCTTGATTAGAGTTTAAGGTGTTTTGCATTAGATCCTAGTGAGTTTTGCATGTTTTGGAGTGATTTCTAGGGATTTGGAGACATCTTGGAGGTGATTGGAGACTTTGGAACCAAGCTTGATCGAGTTTGAAGCAAGAGGGAATGGCCAAGACAAAAATGGCGTTTCCAGGAGACAGTGCCGACCCATCCTGGGTCGGTATTGGGACAGAAGCTTATGCCGATCCACGGCTAAATTCGTACCGCCCTAGAACCGATCGGCACACTCACCCGGATTGAAGACGATTCGCTCGACGTACCCTTCTCTTGCCCCGCACCGACCGACACTAAAGCGGCACGCTGGATCGGTACTGAGGCATAGACTTGTGCCGATCTGAAGAGCTCTCCCATACCGGTCTGGAATGAAGCGGCACAATCCCTCAAGGAAATTAGTACCGACTGACTCTAGGTCGGTACTACCGAGCGGCACTAAATGGCGATTACTCCGAATGAATTCAAGCCGGCTAAAACACGTCCCGCGCACGAACCAGCACGCCTCGTATCGGCAACCTCACGATGAAGATTAGTACTGACCCGTTCTGGGCCGGTACTACCAGCCGGCACTAAACCCAACACACGCACATATCAATTCCTGCCGGCTAAAACTCATCCCGCATGCGACCCAGCACGTTCCGCATCGACCCAATCTCATTTTAGCCGGCTAAACCAACATCCAACTTCCATCCCACCAGCACAACAAAGATTAGTGTCGAGCAGTTTGTACCGACCCAGGATCGGTCGGTACAAACTTTCTGCTGAAATTCAACCCAGACTCGACCGGGTCAATACCCGGTTTGTTCCGGGTTGACCCGGTTCGCACTATTCACTATAAATACCTAAAAAACCTAATTTTCTAGAATGTCTTTTCTTATGCTAAAAACCTCTCTAAGTGGGTTCTAAGTGATTTGTAAGAGACATTTTCTTGATTTATGTAATTTAAGTTTGGATCTTTTGATTTCTATCTTCTAACTCTTCTTTCTTAATCATCTAATCATCTAATCATGGGATTTAACATGTTCTTTATAGGATTAGTGACCCATCATGATTAGTGAGTAGTCTCCTAGGATCTAGGGATGGGTTAGGATTAGGTGAATTTCATGGATGATTTGTGATGCTTAGGGATAGATAATTAGTTTCCAACTCTTAGGGAGAGTGTTTAATTCTTGATTGTGCTTGAGAAAGTCAAACTTGATCTTAAGGCATTTCCCACCCACAAGGTGCTCGATGAAATACCTAAGAGAAATAACCTTCTTAGCCTAAGAGATTAGTTGTTTAAGGGATTATTTAGGTGATCTTGATTAATGAATTTAATGCTTGCTAATTAAGAGTCCACAAATGAGAATTTGATCTTGGATTAGTGACTAGTATAGGTGATTAGTACCTTGAGAGAGAATTAGTCATAATTAAGATCTTAACCTTGGAAATCAAATTGATTGTGTATGAGCATCATGAATTAGACTTGGAATAGCCTATATCAAATTACCCCATCCTTGGATTCGCTTCCATTATTTGAATTCACATCTCGCTTAGTTCGTTTCATCTTGTTCGTTTGCTTAATCTTATTAGGGTGTTAGTAAAACTCAACAATTCACCTATTTAGCTTAACTTGATTAGTTCCTTGCATTCTTTGTGCATCGAAATCTTACCCATTTGGATTCGATATCTCATATACTACATCGTATATTGAGTTATTGATACCTCAAAAGACTTGCAAAAGTCTTAGTATCAATTTGGCGCCGTTGCCGATTGGGTTTAGATTTCAACATTAAGATTTAGGTTCTTTTTGAGATTAAGTATTATTTTCCTTTTGGTTACTAATCTCGTTCGCTTTCTATTACCCTCTCTCGATCTTCTAGGTGTATGCATACCCGTTCTAGAGGCAAGGACAACCTAGTTCAAGCACGGGACGACATTCACTTATTGGACCGCGGGGTTAGAGAAAGAAGAGCATGTGTGAGACAACGTCAAGTGGATGTCAACATGGAGAACTTCGACGATGTTCCACTTGGGAACGTTCATGACAATGTGGACAACCTTCCTCACCAAAGGCAAGGTGGTAATGGAAACCACCACGGCCAAGGCGGGAATGGCCACAACCCGAACCCACCCGCCCAAAATGTGAGAGCTCCAAACCACCCTCCTCGAGCTCAACACGTAGTTGGCGCGGGTGATGCCGCGAATGCTCACCAGAATCGTCAAGGGATTCAAGCTCCTCCGGTCGAGAACAATAACTTTGAGGTCAAGGCCGCTTTGATTAACATGGTGCAAAACAACAAGTTTCACGGGTTGGCCATGGAAGATATTCTTGACTACATCGATCAATTCGATCGAATATGCGGTTTAACGAAAATGAACGGTATATCGGAGGATAGCTTCAAGTTGAGACTTTTCCCCTTCTCCCTCGGTGACAAGGCTCATCAATGGGAGAAAAGCCTTCCTCAAGGTTCAATCACCACTTGGGATGATTGCAAACGAGCGTTTCTAGCCAAATTCTTATCCCCCTCAAGAACCGCGAAGCTAAGAAACGAGATCTCTAGTTTCACTCAACGGAACTATGAGCCTTTTAATGAAGCTTGGGAGAGATTTAAAAGCTACACTACCCAATGTCCACACCACGGATTCTCGGATGCATCACTCTTGAGTACGCTATACCGTGGTGCCTTACCAAAGATAAGGATGCTCTTGGACACCGCATCTAACGGAAATTTCTTGGCCAAACAAGTAGATGAAGCAATGGAGCTAGTCGAGAACCTTGCTCAAAGCGATGGCACTTACGGTGATGACTATGACCGAGCCACGAGAACCAAGGGATTCAAGAGCCTCAATGATAAGATTGACAAGCTACTCCATTCATCTCAAAAGCATGTTCATTTTGTTGGGGAAAACGAGGACAACCAAGGTTATAATGATGAGGTTGTGGATGAGGCTACACAAGAGGAAGTAAATTATGTGGGCAACCAAGGCGGTTTCCAACGGGGTGGATTCAACAACAACTACCGTAACCACCCTAACTTTTCTTACCGGAACCCAAATGTGGAGAATCCACAAGATCAAGTGTATCAACAACAACACCAAGGGAATCAAGGTGGTCAACAAATGAACTTCACTTCTCAACTACAAGGTCAAGGTTCCAACAACCAAGGCTATATTCCCAAGAATATTTTTCAAGGGAACCAAGGCGGGTTTCAAGCCAAAGCACCTTTCATTGCTCCTTCGGGTTTCCAACAAGGTTTTGTCCCTCAAGTTCAAGCAACTACGTCTAAACCGCAAGAGCTTGGCTTGAATACAATGTTCCAACAACTTCTTAAGGGACAAGCGGAGATCAACTCACGCGTAGATTGCTCTTATAACGATCTCAACTCCAAGATTGAGACATTGAACAACAAGGTCAAGCAAATGGAATCCACGGGAGCCGCCTCATCATCGCGACAACAAGGTCAATTACCGGGCAAACCCAAGGCCAATCCCAAGGAATATGCGAACGCCATTACACTTCGAAGTGGCAAGGAACTTCCCCCTAGAGAAGCTACAGAAGTCGATGAGGACATCGATGTCCAAGTTGGGGGGAGACGCTTGAAACCGAGGATGTAGTGGTCGAAGATAGGAGTTTGGGTAATGAAGACAAGGGTAAAGGAGTTGAGATCCAAGAGAGGACCAAGGAGAAGCCCAAGAAGAAAGAAACGTTGTTCGTTCCACCGCCATATGTGCCTAAACTTCCTTTTCCGGGACGTTTCAAGAAACAACTATTGGAGAAGTACAAGGCGGTGTTCGATAGGCAAATGGAAAAGGTGGAGCTTACTATGCCTTTGGTAGATGCGTTCTTGCTTGTGCCGCAATATGCCAAGTTTCTCAAATACGCCGTAAAGGAAAGAGCCAAGGAGATGGAGTCTATGGTGATCTTGACTCATGAATGTAGGGTCATCATCCAAAAGAAGAGGGTACCCAAGAAACTTGGAGATCCCGGTTCTTTCACTCTTCCTTGTGCTCTAGGCCCGCTAGCATTCAACAATTGCCTTTGTGATCTAGGGGCTAGTGTGAGTCTCATGCCATTCTCGATTGCTAAGAGATTGGGCTTCACAAAGTACAAGGCTTGTAACATCTCTTTGATCTTGGCGGATAGAAGCGTGGGAGTGCCAATTGGGTTGCTTGAAGACCTACTGATCATGGTTAGAGACTTCATTGTCCCGACGGACTTTGTTGTGCTTGAGATGGATGAAGAGCCTAAAGATCCACTCATCTTTGGGAGGCCGTTTTTAGCAATCGCGGGAGCTATCATCGACGTAAGGAAAGGGAAGATTGATTTGTATTTAGGCAAGGATGAAGTTCTTGAGTTCAACATCAACGATGTTATGAAGAGGCCTACAATTGACGGTCAATGCTTTTACATTGAGACAATGGATGAGCTCGCGGATGAGCTACTTGAAGAGATTAGTCTTGAAGATGGGTTGCAAGTGGTTTTGACACAAGAGCATGGGAAGCATGGGTATTTGAGTGAAGCAAGCGAAGGGTATGAGCTATTTTTGGACTCACACCAAGCCGGTTGATAGAGAAACCCCATTCCTTGAGTTGGGTAGTCAAGTGACTAAATGTGAAGACGGTTCTACGTTGGGATTGGTACAAGAAAGCTTTGCTTTGGAAGTGAAGCATGGTGAGAACGCGGGAGGAGCTAGCAATGGTAAGTCTAGCACGGATGACGATTGGAGCGAGCTCATGGCACCTAAGGTGGACCTCAAGCAACTCCCCGTTGGGCTAAGGTACGCTTTCTTAGGTCCTAACGAGTCATACCCGGTCATAGTTAATGAAAACTTAGATGAGAACGAGTTATCCGCCTTATTGCACGAGTTGCGGAAGTATAGGAGAGCCATAGGATATTTGCTTGACGATATCAAGGGCATATCTCCTACGCTTTGCACTCACCACATACACCTTGAGGATGAGTCTAGGACCTCCATAGAACACCAAAGACGGTTAAACCCAAACTTGAAGGAGGTAGTTAAAAAGGAGGTCGTCAAACTTCTCGATGCGGGGATCATATATCCGTTCTCGGATAGCACATGGGTTTCCCTGGTGCATGTGGTTCCCAAAAAGGGCGGGATAACCGTGGTAAATAACGAAAAGAATGAATCCATACCTACTAGGACAATTACGAGGCATAGAATGTGTATTGATTACCGTAAGCTTAACTCCGCATCTAGGAAGGATCATTTTCCCCTACCATTCATAGACCAAATGCTTGAGAGACTTGCTAATCACCCGTTCTATTGCTTTTTAGATGGTTATTCGGGATTCTTTCAAATCCCCATTCACCCGAATGACCAAGAGAAGACAACATTTACATGTCCTTATGGCACCTTTGCTTATCGAAGGATGCCGTTTGGACTATGTAACGCACCGGCCACATTTCAAAAGTGCATGATGACGATCTTCTCGGATTTAATTGAGGAGATGGTCGAAGTCTTCATGGACGACTTCTCGGTCTATAGTTCCTCGTTCTCTTCTTATTTGTCCAATCTTTGTAGGGTGCTAAAAAGGTGCGAGGAGACAAACTTGGTGCTAAATTGGGAAAAATGCCACTTTATGGTGCGGGAAGGCATCATGATATCGGAAAGGGGTATTGAGTTTGGAACCGCCAAGGACGGTGAAAGATGTCCGAAGGTTTTTGGGTCACCGGGTTTCTACCATCGTTTCATCAAGGATTTTTCAAAGATCACAAGGCCTCTCACTAGGCTCCTTTGCAAAGACATTGAGTTCAACCTTGACGAGGAGTGTTTAGAGGCGTTTTTGGAGATCAAGAAGGCTTTGGTTAGTGCTCCAATTGTTCAAGCTCCGGATTGGGATCTACCATTTGAGATTATCTGTGACGCGAGCGATTTCGCGGTTGGAGCGGTATTAGGCCAAAAGAAAGACAAGAAGGTCAATGTCATCTACTATGCAAGTATGACGTTGGACGACACTCAAGCGAGGTATGCGGCGACGGAAAAGGAGTTGTTAGCGGTGGTATTTTCTATGGAGAAATTCTGTTCGTATGTGGTTGGCTCGAAGATAGTAGTCTACACAGATCATGTGGCTTTGAGGTACATACATGCCAAGAAAGACACCAAGCCGAGACTTCTCTGGTGGATTTTGCTCTTGCAAGAATTCAACATGGAGATTGTGGACAAGAAGGGCATTGAAAATGGAGTGGCGGACCATTTGTCTAGATTGAGAATTGAAGACCTTGTTCCAATCGACGACAAACTTCCCGAAGAAAGTCTTACGTTGGTGAGTGTCTTGAGAAAATGAATAGAGGCCGCGAAGAGTCTTGAGAGTGCAAGCGGATTACAAGACGGTAAGCTACCATGGTTTGCGGATTTGGTGAACTACTTGGTTTGTGGGAAGGAGCTGCCGAACTTGGATGGTTATAAGAAGAAGAAGTTCTTTCATGACGTCACAAGGTACTATTGGGATGAGCCATTCTTGTACAAGTTGTGTTCGAAGATGCGGTGGCTTATATCGAAGATGCATGGCGGAAGAAGAAATGAACGGGATCTTGTTCCATTGCCATGGCTCGGCATATGGAGGTCAATTTGCTTCCTTCAAGACGGCGACAAAAGTTCTCCAATCGGGATTTTGGTGGCCTAGTTTGTTCAAGGACGCTCATGCATTTGTATCCACTTGTGATGCGTGCCAAAGGAAGGGGAACATTGCTAGAATAGATGAGATGCCTCAAAATCCAATTCTTGAAGTTGAAATTTTGGATGTTTGGGGCATTGACTTCATGGGACCGTTCCCCTCTTCTTACGGGAACCAATACATTTTGGTAGCGGTGGATTACGTGTCTAAATGGGTCGAAGCAATCGCTAGTCCGACCAATGATGCTAAGGTGGTCCTAAAACTCTTCAAATCGATCATCTTTCCACGGTTTGGGGTGCCAAAGGTCGTCATTAGTGATGGAGGAAACCACTTCATCAACAAGGTCTTCGAGAGTCTACTCAAGAAGCACGGAGTTAAGCATAAAGTGGCTACACCGTATCACCCTCAAACAAGTGGCCAAGTGGAAGTCTCGAACCGACAAATCAAGGCCATACTAGAGAAGACCGTAGGTAGCTAGAGAAAGGATTGGGCTAAGAAGCTAGACGATGCGTTGTGGGCATACCGTACGGCATTCAAGACACCTATTGGGACTACACCGTTCAATCTTCTCTACGGGAAGTCATGCCACTTACCGCTCGAGCTTGAGTACAAGGCCATGTGGGCCGTGAAGCTTCTCAATTTTGATCTCAAATCAGCACAAGAGAGGTGCTTGATCCAACTTCAAGAACTCGATGAGATTAGGCTCGAGGCCTATGAGAGCTCCAAGATTTACAAAGAAAGGACCAAGGCCTTTCATGACAAGAAGATTGTGCGTAAAGACTTCAAGGTCGGAGATCAAGTCTTGCTCTTTAACTCCCGGTTGAAGCTGTTTCCCGGGAAGCTACGGTCTAAGTGGTCCGGTCCCTTTGTGATCAAGGATGTGAGACCATATGGAGCCGTTGTGCTTATTAACAAGAGTGTTCAAGAATTTGTTGCAAACGGGCAAAGACTCAAACTGTACCATGCCAATGAAAACATTGAGGAGAGCGGCTCGCTTCCTCTCAATGATGTTCCTTTCGCCTAAGCGGGTAACCAACGTCGAACTTAGTGACGTTAAACAAAGTGCTCTTGGGAGACACCCCAAGCTTATCCTTGTACATACTTTTCATTTTATGTTTTTCTGTATTTTCTAGATCTTTTGATGTTTTGTTCAAGTGTTGTTAGGATCTTGATGGGCTGCGGAGTCTTGGATAAATGAGCGCAAAGGGAATAGACTGCGAAAACAAGAAACCTGGAGGACCATTCCGACCCATCCTAGGTCGGTATGGTGGGTCAGCATTGGACCAGAAGGTTGCACCGAACAAATACACCGAGTGAGAACATGTCAGTATATGAGGAAGAAAAAGCACTTGTCAAGGCGTACCGACCGATCCCCACTCGCTACTAACCAAACGGTACAATGAAAATTTTTGTGCCGCTCAGTTAGTGCCGACCCAGAACAAACCGGTACTAAGAGAAATTCTTGCCGGATGATTTTAGCCGAGAGCATGTGCTTGAAACGATTTTCAACCGGCACGGGGAGAGGAAAACGCGCCACAATCGTTGATATATCATGGTTTTTACCCCTTTTAAGCCATGATATAGGTCCATTTTATAGAGTCTTTCTACTATTTTACAGTGTTTTAGAGTCTTTTACAGGTTTTAGCACGTTTGGAGCATAATTGAAGATTTTGGAGCTTTTTGGAGCAAAACAGAAGTTCGTGTAGCTGAGTACCTGATTTGAGGCCTCAGTATCGATCGATACTAACTAGTATCGGTCGATACTCACTGAAGCTGACACGAGTCGCGACTTTAAATGAAGAGTTGAAGAACTTTCCACCGATGGATTGAGATCTATGGATTAGCTTTCATTTGGAAGTGGTTTGAGGCCATTCCAACAGTGCGATCAAAAGTTATGCCAGTTTTCGTGAAGACAGTCCAGTCTAGCGAGCAGAAGAAGCAGTGAACAGTGTCGATCGACACTACCCTAGTATCAGTCGATACTCACTGCAGGAAAACAGGAAACACGACTTTTTACAAGTCTGGAGAGTTTGCACCTTGGTCCATAGGTCTTTAATAATTACAAGAAGCCCCAAAACGTGTTTTAGCATTATAATTAGGTTTTTCAGCCACTTTTGTTGGCTAAGCTTTATTGTACTTTTGTTCTGATTGAGAGAGATTGTTTTAGGGTTTTTGGAGAGATAACTCTGAACTCCTGTTTCTTATTGATTTATTTGGTGATCTATTCAATCATGTTGTTTTCATTCTCCATGTCTGAGTAGATCCATTGTTAGGTTCAGGGTTCTCATAAGGGTTTTCTCTGAATGTTAGGTTAATTAATTAATTAGGATTCACCATCCGAATTAGTTCTTCACCATAGGTTTTTCTCATAGCTAATTCTAGGTTGACGAATCTAGAACTTAGATCTTAGGATAATTGGTTAAGCACGAGAGTGCGATTAATTATCTGACAGAACCTAGGGTAAGCAAAATAACTATTCGCAAAGAGATTTGGTTTAGTTGTTTTGTGAACAAATCAAACTTGAAATAAAAGCTGGTTTAGACTTTAGGATTCACAAAGAGATTTGGAATTCTAGAATTTAGACTTAGATAGTTTTTGTAACGAGAATTGGTTAACTATACTTTAGTGATTTGAGTTCAAGAACCGCGCTAAATCTGAACCCTGTTAGTTAGTTTATCTACATTCATTGAATTCTTGAGAAATACCATGAGCCTATTTTCCTTCCAATTGATTCACAACTTGTTTAAATTACGCACTTGCATTTAATTTCATTGTTTGGTTTAGCTTAATTTAGATCTATATAATCTATTGCGTGAATTCTGGAGTTCTTGTGTTCGACCCCTACATATACTACAACAACTGCTTTAGTACTTATAGGGTATTAATTTGAGCATATCAAATTTGGCGCCGTTGCCGGGGACTCAATTTCGCCATTAGATTTTAGCTAAGAATTTCGTCTAAATCGTAGAGTATCGATCGACACCCTAGTGGTATCAGTCGATACCCGTCGCGTTTTTTTCGGTTACTTGCGTTCTTGACTTTCGTGTTTCAGGTGCATGCCTCTTCGTGAAACCAGAAGGAACAAGAACACTCAGCTAGTTAATCTTTCCAACGAGGAACTAGCACTTTTGGAACGCACAAAAAGGAGAGCAAAGAAGCCAGCAGAGATGAACAATCCAGTGGTATTAGTTCGTGATGATGCTGGAGCTTTCAGAGACCAAGAGGGTCATTTGTGCAATGAAGCTGGACAGCGACTTGATGGTGAGGGAAACATCATAATCCCTCTAGTAGCTGTCGATGAGATTGNTGGCTGAAGCAATTGCCACCTGGATCATTGACTACTTGGGAGGAGACTAAGAACGCGTTCCTGAACAACTTTTATGATGATGCGAGATCCGAAGAGCTCAGGAACAAGATCTCCCAGTTTTCTCAAGGACCAACTGAAGCGTTTAAGGCTGCTTGGATCAGATTCAGGTCATATCAGAGAGATTGTCCACATCACGGGTTTACTCAGGTTCAGTTGCTGGGTATTTTCTTCAGAGGGATAGATTGGAGGTATCAGATGGCTTTGGATGCTGCGAGTAATGGGAATTTCAACACCAGGTATCCAGACGATGCTTATGTGCTGATTGAGAACTTGGCGTCTAGCAATAGCACCAAGAATGCTGATTTCGAGCGGAAGAAGCAAGCTGGGGGAGTTGATGGATCGCAGATTGCTGAAGTTCAAGCTAAGCTGGATTCAGTGCACAATCTCCTGATGGGTAAGACGAAGAAAGCTGTTCACTTTGCTGATGAGAATGACGTGAAAGGTGTTAACTACATTGGTGGTGCTGGATTTCAAAGTCAAATATATCAATACCCACCTCACCCACCCAAAACTCCTGAAAACAAAGTTGAATCTATGCTTGAACAGATTCTTCAGGGACAGCAGAAGATGACATTAGATTTCAGTGGGAAGATGGATGCCTTGTATGCAGATTTGAATGGGAAAATCGAGGCTCTCAGTACTAGCCACAGGATGCTGGAAACTCAGGTAGCTCAGGTTTCAGCAGCTGTCAAGGGAAAGATGGTTCAATCACAGCATGGATACGTCAATGCAATCACTTCGAATACTGGAGAAGAGGTCACTGCAGTGGTAGAAAAGGGTGTTACTGCAGAAAATTTCGAATCTGTTGAAGATGACGATGAGAATTCTGGAAATCCCCGAGTATCGACCGATACTAGCCAGTATCGACCGATACTAGCCAGTATCGATCGATACCAGTAGAAAATGCTCTTCATGACGTTTCAAAACCAAGAGTGTCGATCGACACCACTACCAGTATCGATCGACACTTATCTGAAGTGGCAACGCAGAGGCCCAGTATCGATCGACACTCATCGGGTGTCGGTCGACACCCCTCGCAGACTGAGCCAGAAACTGAGAAGACACCTGAGTTGACGCCAGAAAGGGTTTACAAGCCTAAGGTGCCATACCCTCGACCACCTAGGCATCTCATGAAACCCATAACTGCGGAGAAGTTGCTAGCTTTTGAGAAGATGGTCAGGAGGATTCCCCGCACTATATCTTTTGAAGAAGCTTTTGAAAACCGTCATTTGGAGTGTTACTTCCAAAACTGCAGAGAAACTGAGGAAGAGATCAAGGCACTCTTCATCAAGGCCAGAAGTACACCACTTCCACTAAAGCAGTTGACTAAGAGAGAAGACCCAGGAAAATTTTCAATTCCATGCTCTATCTCTAGAGTTGAATTCAAAGAGTCTCTCGTTGATTCAGGGTCTACCGTCAATGTCATGTCAAGGGCAATTGCAGAGAGGTTGAGAATTGGTATTAGATCTGCTGAGATGACTTTGACATTCGCGAATTCTTCAACATCAACTCCATATGGTACCATCTCTGATTTGCCNGTACAATCCCTGATTTGCTGGTTAAAGTATGAGATTATCTGGTTCCTACTGATTTTCAGGTCGTAGAGATGAGTGAATGTTCTAGTACGCCTCTGATTCTTGGAAGACCGTTCATGGCTACAGTTGGTGCAGTTATAGACACACCCAGTAAGAGAGTCTCCTTCTCATACATTGACAAAGAGGTCTCCTATAAAGCCATCCCTTATGGAAGAGCTCCCAAACATATCTCTTGCATCACCATTGCTACAGGAGAGACGTTGATGGTTGATCTTTTGGAAGAGCCTTATGTTGAGCCAACTGTCATGGACATTCTAGATAGTCCTTCTGTCATCAACAAGAAAGACGTCAAAACAGCTAAGGCAAAGAAGAAGGTAAAGCGCAAAAGAGTAAAAGGTGCTCCCTCTATGACTTTAATCCCTCAAAAGTGTGATGGGGATTCGATTGAATACAAGGTGAAGTGCAAAGGAACCTTAAAACCATTCTAAAGCTAGAGTCATTCTTACTCCAGAGCTGAAAAAGAAGGGAAAAGAGGTTATAGAGAGCATGTTGAGTAGAACTCTGAGTCTGCAAGTGTCTAGCTGTGGAACTTGCATGGGAGTGAGTTCTCAACCTCGCTCTGACAAATCACCTGTGCAAAGTCAAGCTAATGATAAAACCAAGCGCTTGGTGGGAGGCAACCCACTGGTAAGTCTGTACATAAGTCTTTTGTTTTTGTTTTTGTTTTTGGTTTAATGGTTTTGTGTCTTGTGTTTCACGTGAAGCAGATTCAGAAGAGCAGCATCGATCGACACCAACCCGGTATCGATCGACAACATCCACGCGACGAAGGAGCAGAAACTTTCTACGAGTATCGATCGACACCAGTGCTGTATCGGTCGACACTCATCACCATCTCGGGTAACTCCTTCGATTTTCACCAATTCACTCAACTCTTCTGTTTTCTTTTACCAACTCTAGACTAGATAACACTGGGGACAGTGTTGTTTAAGTCTGGGGGAGGTAGTTGCTGACAACGTGTTTGTTTTTCTTAGAGTCGTTTGTTTTTGAGTCATTTGTCGTTTTATCGAGTCAAAACATGTTGGAGATTATGATCTTGTTCTTGAATCTATTGTTCTGACTTTGCTTCTGAGTGTCCACTGTTACAGAATCAGTTACAGATCGACTAATGAAAAATCCAAAGGCTGATCAGTTAACTAGAAGACACACATGTTTCCAGCAGAGTTCTTTTAAAGCCTGAGCCAAATTTCTGCACTTCATCGACGTGGTTAGTATTCATAGAGCTTGATTCCTCATTCATATCTGACAAAGGAACCCATGTGTAGAAAGTAATGGTATCTCTCTCCCCTATTATAAGTTAATAAATAAGAGCATAAAAGATGAAATGATTTTCTTCTGAGTAGAGGGCTAGGAAAATTTCCAGCGATTCCATTATTCTACTTGGTGAGGGATGATCACACAGAGGATTGGAAGCGAGGCTAGGATTTTCCTATGATGACCCGGTTCGCCCCCTTTTCAGGTTTAAGTCCAAAAACCTAATTTTGAGGGCTTATGTCTTTCTTATGCTAAAAAACCTCTATAAGTGTGTTCTAAGTATTTGTGAGAGATATCTCCTTTTGATTTATGCAATTTGAGTTCTAGTTCCTTAAATATCTTCATCTCATATCTTCTTTCTTAATCAATTCTTCATCTAATCATGGGATTAAACATGTTCTTCATAGAATTTGTTGGGTCCATCATGATTAGTGAGTAGTCTTTTAGGATTTGAGGATGAGTTAGATTTGGGTGTATTCCATGGATGATTTATGATGCTTAGGGATAGATTATTGTATTTCTTTCTTATTTAGCAATCTTAATGCTTGATTGTGCTTGAGAAAGCCAACATTGATCATAGGGCATTTCACACGCACAAGGTATTCGATGAAATGTCTAGAGGAGCTTTTTAAGAGATAAACTTTCTTGGCCTAAGAGATTAGTTGTCTAAGGAGTTTATTTGGTTGATTTTGATATTGGATCTTAATGCTTGCTAATTATTAACCCACAAATGAGAATTTGATCTTGGATTAGCAATTAGCATAGGTGATTAATGCCTTGAGAGAGGATTAGCACATTTAATGATCTTAGCCTAGGGAATTAGTCTTGTTTGAGTTTGAGCATCATGAATCAACTATGGATTCACCTAATTTGTTTACCCCATCCTTGAATTCGCTTATATTTATTGAATTTCGACTTGCTTAGTTTGCTATTTCTTGATCTTGTTTAGTTTGCTTAGTTCATTAATTAAAACACAACCACTCTTGTTTAGCTTAACTTAAGAAGTACGTTGCATTCTTATTTCCTTGAAATCCTGCCCATGTGGATTCGATACCTCATATACTACATAGTATATTGAGTGATTGACTCAAAAATTTGCAAAAGTTGTGTATCATTAATACTCGGTTTGTCCAGGGTTGACCCGGTTCGCCCAAAAACCTTTAAATATTTGCAAACCTAACTTTTTGTGATCTATGCTTTCTTTTCTCTTGTTCTTGGGCAAAGAAACCTCTTTTTAGGGTTCTAAACATTTTGTAAGAGATATCTTGAGGTTTTATGAAATTAAAAGTGTTGGTTTCTAAATTTCTCTAATCTCTTTCATTATTAATCATCTAATCATGGGATCTAACACTTTTCTTATGAGATTTGTTGGTTCCACCATGATTAGTGAGTAGTTCCCTTTTGGATCATTGGGCTTTGTTGAAACCGGTTCGAGCACAAGAAATTAAAGAACAACAGGGATCGGGATATCTCGTTTATTATAGCAATCTCGGACGAAGTACAAGAAATAACCAAAGATGAAAGTGAAAAGGAAGAGGTCTAAGAACTAGGACTACAATTGCTAAGCTAGGGTTTTTAGGTCTCTTGCGGCAAAGTGGGCGTATCCGTCGAATGAGGTAGCTCGTCATATATATATCTATGCCTCTAAGTCGGTCGGATTTGCTTATTCTTCGGAGGTCGGGATATGGAAAGATCCCTTATTCTTCGGAGTAGATAGGAAATCTTCCATTTTGCTCCGGGATTTGCGGTAGGGCAATCTTCCTTTATTCTCCGAATCAGAAGAAAGGAAATCTTCCTTTCTTCTCAAAGGTCGGCTGCGACATGGGCTATCCGGGGTTAATGGGCCAGAGGTCGGCTTACGGGCCGAGCTGGTGCAGATGGGTCTTGGGCTGCGTGGGCCGATCTGGGCGAACCGAAATGAATTCTTCTGAGTCAACGCGGGGATTTGACCGGTTTAAATTCGGTTTACGACGAGTTTAAGGGGTGTGCTAAACACACCTCCAACATATAGCCCTCCCCTAGTTCGGCGAAGTATGAGGGCTTGATCAGGTTCGGCGGACTTGATGAAGAAAAGTGAATTCGGAGTAAACCGAGTCGAGATCAGGGCAAATCGTCCTTGAACTTCGTATTCTTGACTCGACGCGTAGAGTTGCCGGGGACCCGAATTGCTATGATCTATCAAAGTAGGTCGGCCAGTCGCTGGGATTTAGATCGGGTGAGTAAATTACTAAAGAGATTTTGAATTGCCGAGTTTGGAGAGGCGAATCGCTAGGGATTTCGAGCTGTTTCGGGAAAGTTGGTTTCTCGAAAGGATCTATGAATCTTTGAATTTGGGAGGTAAATCGCCCTCGAGCCGTCAAATCCGGAAGTTGGATCAACGCGAGCTGTCAAATCGGGATGATAAACCGTCGGGGATTTTGGGCCGTTAGATATGTGTGTTGGATTTTTACGGGCCGTTGGATAAGCACAGAAACCGAACAGTCTTGATTCGGCGTGCTGGAGACGCTTTGGGATTGTCTTCTCTCTATAAATAGTTGCTCCTTCTCTTCACTTCTTGTTCTCGTTTTTGGAAAACAAAGGTATCTCTCCCTTTCTCACTTTTCTTTCTCCTCCTAAGTTATTTTTACGTCGGGTAATTCTACTTCGGTCTTTTCAACAACAACCTCGCCTTTGGTCTGAGTTAGGAAGCCTAAGAGAATCAGGGTTGAGTCTAGTTTGAATTCGGATTCTAACAGACAAGATTCGGATCCGGGTATGAGTACTCTGGAGCGTAGTTCGGCTTTGCAATCGAGGTTGGCGAGTGAAGGTTTCGACCGTCATGTAGTTCGCGAGGATGGCGACGGAGCGACTTTGTCTCATCCAGTTATCGTAGCCCCTCGATTGAGGGATCACGATAGCGATTCCGACTCGTGAGATGACTATCCCATTATTCCTTCTAGGTCGGTGAAGAGGAAGAAGCAAGCTCAGAAGAGGGTGGTCAGCTTGGAATCCTTTTGTTCTTTTGACACGGTGAACGAGGCTTTGTTTATCGGAGGTGCTTCTAATAAACTTGAGGTTATCGTTCCGGGCAAGCTCCAGCGGCGTTGGGATGCTCCAAAAGGGTTCCTTTGCGTCTACGAATCTTTCCTTAGGGTTTGTGGTCTTCGATTCCCAGTTCCTCATCTCTTGTTGGAGTACTGTGATCGCCGAGGTGCGGCAATTACGCGGCTAGTGACTGCTTCCTTTTTATCTTCTCTTTTTTTTTATATAATTTTTGAACTTAGTGCCTGGGGAGGCCTGTAAACCCATTTCCGATTGTTTGTTGAACTTGTTATGCCTTAGTGGGCATTTTGGTTAAACTTATGCTCCTTTGAAGAGGCTTAATTTTATTTGATCTTTGAAGAAATCTTTTGTGTTTATTTAGAATTGTCTATTATTTTCGCCATTTAGAGGCTGACATTTTTCAATGGATCAAAGGCAGTATTTCAGCCAAAGATCCAGGCCGTTCAGAGACCTTGCTCCCAGGTCGTTTAGAGACCTCGAGAGCTGACCAGGCGATTTTAAGACGCAAGGTCGAAGCCGTTTAGAGGCGGGCAAGCAACCTAAACAGTTTTGACGTAAAGGTTGTTGTCATTCAGAGAATAGACAGGTTGTGACCTTGCAATTTAGACGCAAAATCGAGTCATGCTAGCTGGTAGCACGCTCTAGCTCGTAAGGCTGTTCATTTATGGAATAAGGCTTTTAGCTTGTAAACAAGAGCTGAGGAACTTGAAGCTGCTTTTAGCAAGGTCAAGAGAAGAGAGATTTATTTTATTTTATTTTAATAGCTGCACCATTCACTACAAGAAAACAGGTCGTTTACCACGGACAGAATCGATGTAAAACAGACTTTGGGACGGATTAGCGACGATTGCCAAATCGTCGTAAAATGATCGTCGTTACTCGAGAATCGTCGTAAAA
>PKMM01042974.1:397756-433508 GCA_002933915.1 Eutrema heterophyllum | reverse complement strand
TTTCTCAATGTGCATGACATCAAGATTGTGTCTCAACAGATGATCTTTCCAGTACGGAAGTTCCCAAAAAATGCTTTTCTTGTGCCAATTGTGATTGACTCCGTATCCATCAGGCATATTAGCCGGCGTGTGCCAATTTCCCCCACGAATCACCGTTTCTAGTCCCCCAAAATGATCTATTTGCGCTTCTAGATCTTCTCCAGATAGATACACTGGTGGGGGGACACGCACGATTTTGTTCTTTCTAAACAACCGCTTGTTTCTCCGATATGGATGGTTGATTGGTAGAAACCGGCGGTGACAGTCAAACCAGCATGTTTTTCGACCATGTTTCAGCTGAAACGCATCTGTCCGATCGAGGCAATAAGGACAAGATAACCTCCCATGCGTTGTCCAACCTGATAGCATTCCGTATGCAGGGAAGTCGCTTATTGTCCACATAAGCACCGCACGCATCGTAAATTTTTTTTTCCTCGAACAGTCATATGTACGAACTCCTGTATACCACAACTGTTTCAACTCATTTATGAGAGGCTGCAAAAACACATCAAGGGACCTCTTTGGATGATTGGGACCAGGGACTAAAATATTCAGGAATAGAAATTCCCTTTGCATGCACATATCTGGGGGAAGGTTATAAGGCGTTACGATAACTGGCCACAAAGAATATTGCCTACCAGACATACCGAATGGACTAAATCCATCAGTGCAAAGACCAAGATACACATTTCGCTTAGATTTAGCAAAGTCTGGGTGTACCGTGTTAAAGTGTTTCCAAGCTTTTGCATCTGACGGGTGAGTCACTTCTCCTTCTCTCTGTGAATGTTCTGCATGCCACCTCATCGATGCAGCTGTCCTTTCAGATTGATACAATCGTTTCAACCTATCAGTTATAGGAAGATACCACATCCGTTGGTACGGTATCTTACTACGCCCAGAAGTTTGCGGCCTAAATCTCGGTTTTTGGCAAAATCGACATTCCTGCAGCTTATCGTCATCTTTCCAAAAAAGCATACAATTGTCAACACATACATCTATCATCTCAGAAGGCAACCCAAGACTAAACACCAACTTCTGTATCTCGTAGTATGTTTCAGCAGCTAAATTATCCTCTGGCAAATACTCTTTAATAAGATCAGCCCAATCATCCATGCAAACCTCAGCTAAGTTATGATCAGTTTTAATTGTCATCATCCTAGCTGCTAACGACAATTTAGACTGACCTTCTCTACATCCATCGTAAAGTGGCTGATTTGCAGCGCCTAGAATATCATAAAATCGCTTCGCATCTACGTTGGGTTCCTCAACACTATTATCAGCATTTGTTTCATGAAATGCATCAGTAACCATGTCATGCATCCTATCATGATCTTGACCCTGATCATATTGACCATGATGATGATAACTACTAGTACCCTGATCATTTGATTCATCAAAATCTACATGACCTTGATAATTACTACTACGATCAGCTTGATTTCTTTCAAAACCCTCTCCATGTTGATACCAAACATAATATTGCGGCATAAACCCTCTATTTAGTAAATGCTTCCACACCGTCTCGATAAAAACATATCTCGTATTCTTGCATTTACGACAAGGACAGAACATCTTACCGCTTTCCAGGGTTGTTTGCATATTTCCGGCCTGATACATGAATATTTCAAGCCCCTCTTTGAATTCGTTCGTCAACGCTCCCTCCGAATCCTTTTGCGTATACATCCATCTCCGTAGATCGTATATAGACATTATATAAAAAAGATTTTATCGTGTGTTTTTTTTTTTATTAGTGTTTGTTTTTTTGTTTTGAAATTTACGTTTGAGTCACGAATGTATTTATAGAAATTTTTCAAAATTACCAACGGAATTACAACGGATTTGCATCGGATTTCCGACGTATATTTTCGATGTAAATAGATTAGGTGAACCTATTAAAAACGTGTTCTACTTAACTGGAAACAATCGACGTCTACTCGTCGTTAATTTACATCGAATTCTGATCGTTGTAATATCGATGTAAAATTACATCGATTTTACAACGTAATTTGCGAAAGTAATATTCGTCGTAATTTCGTCGTAATTTTACATCGAGTTTACGACGAATTACAAAATCATCGTATAATCGTCGTAATGTCGTCATCAAATTACGACGATATTACGACGACACATTTTTACGACGAATTTACAACGAATACATAATTCGTCGTAATGTCGATGTAAATTTACATCGATTTAAAATCGTCGTAAAATTTTGTTGGTAATTGACTGTATTCTTGTAGTGCTTGTGAGGTTGCCTACGTACCCTGAGGAGGGATCAAGCCTTTCGTAGTTCGATTTTACAAGTATTTTTCGCTTTAATGGTAGTATTTCTTCAAGTTCATAGTTTTCCATGAGTTCCTTTCAGGTGTGTTGTCGCGCACTCTGACAAGCTTGTACATGACGTTTTTTACTATTTCGGAGTCCGGTATGGACCTTCCCAGTTGGTGCCCAGTTTTCCAGCATTCCGTTCCCTAGTATTTTCATATACTTTCCGTAGGACGAGCTCGCCAACTTGAAACCTTCGTTGTTTGACCTTTGAGTTATAATATCGTGCTGCTGCGTGTTGATAATTTTGAAGATTAATGAGTGCCCGATCTCGACGCTCGTCGATGATATCGAGCTGGTCGAGGAGCATATCGTTGTTTAATTCCTCATTTATGGGACACACATCTACTCTTAAGCTGGGGACTGCGACCTCGGCAGGAACCACATCCTCAATCCCATAAGCCAAGGAGAATGGTGTTTCTGAGGTTGGTTTACGAGGTGAGGTCCGACAGGCCCATAACACTCTTGGGAGTTCGTCAGAGCATTTTTCCTTTTTAGCGTCCAATCGCTTCTTGAGATTACTCAGTATTAGTTTGTTTGCTGCTTCGGCCTGCCCGTTGCCCTGAGGGTAACGCGGAGTTGAAGTTGTCAGCCTGATATTGTGATCTTCACAGAATTCGAGGAACCGATTTGAAATGAACTGTGAGCCATTATCGGTTACGATTTCATACGGGATTCCGTGTCGGCAAACTACATTCTGCCACACAAATTCTTCCACGTGTGTTGCCTTAACTACCTGGAAGGCCCCTGCTTCTATCCATTTGGTGAAGTAGTCAGTAAGGACGAGCAGGAAGCGACACCTCTTTTTTCCCGAGGTTATCAAAGGTCCTACTATGTCCATAGACCATCTCATAAAGGGGTATGGAGATGAGATGGAAGACAAATTTTGAGTAGGCTGATGTAACGTGGGAGCATGCCGTTGGCATTTGTCGCATGCTTTAGAGTGTTCTTCGTAATCAGTGACCAAAGTGGGCCAAAAATACCCTTGTCTCTTGATTCTGATGGTTAAAGCCCTTCCTCCTGAGTGACTGCCACACGAGCCCCCGTGAACTTCCAGCAAAATCGTGAAAGCTCCGAGTCCCTGGACACACACCAGGTAAGGGCCATTCATGCTTCATTTGTAGAGGCGAGAATCGATTATACAATATCTTGAAGCTATGGATTTGAGTTTACGGGCTTCCCACTTGCTGGGGGCAGCCTCACCCCCCTCAATGTATTGTATAATTGCTGCTCGCTAATCAATTCTTGCAACCATTTTTTCGCGGAGGGGAACATGCCTATCGTCAAGGGGAGCTTGACCCAGGTCCTCAGCTTCCCTGATTTTGGGAGCAAGGTCATCTTCTATTGCGGCCAGCACGACATTTAAACTATTGGTTTCTTAATTTCTCTAATCTATTTCATTATTAATCATCTAATCATAGGATCTAACACTTTTCTTATGAGATTTGTTGGTTCCACCATGATTAGTGAGTAGTTTCCTTTTGGATCGTTGGGCTTGGTAGATTAGGGATTTCTTTTGTTAATCTTTGATGTCTAGAGCTTAATGATGTTATTTCCTTTCTTATTTAGTATTTTTAATGCTAGATTAGGCTAGAGATAGTTAATCTAGATCATAGGGAATTTCATGCACACAAGGTGTTTGATGAAATTCCCTAATGAACTAATTAAGAGCTTTTCATACTTAACCCATGAGAGTGAATGTCTAAGGTGAATCTTGGCTAATAGAACATATGTTTAATGCTTGTTAATTACATTTTCACAAATGATAATTTGATCTTGAATTTGTAATTAGTGAAGTGATTAGTGCTAAGAAATTAGGGTAATCTTGATTAGTGTTCTAGGCTTAAGGAAATGCACTTTTCTGATCGGATAGACATCATTGCTTAGCTTAAGATTTCCCCTAAATCAATTGCCTTGCCCAAAGATCCTCTTTTAATCATTGTCTTAATCATTTTTAAGGCTATTTACTTGTTTGCTTGTTTAATTTGAATTATTAGGTTGTTTGAAAACCAAAACCACACTTGTTTGCTTGGACTAAAGAGTTTCTTGCATTCCTATTGCATTGAACAAATCACAATTAGATTGACACCTAAAATATTGCAATAACATGAGCATATTTAAGATTGATTCTTAAGAAGGAAAAATCATACTTATCACTAGGCGTGAGTAGAAGATGTCCCGGCAATAAATGTTCCTTGGGTTTCATCGAGATTGAAATGTGGTTCGCCTATGTCTTGTAGCCCTTTCTTCTTTCCGCGTTTTCTCGTAATCATTGCATTTTGAAGAACTTCCTTCGTTTTCTCGATCATTCCTTCCACTTGCTCTTCTTTGGAGTCTCTTAAGTCGGGTGGAATGGTGATCCTGATTTTTGCAAAAGGTTTAGAAATAAATGGTTGACTTACCTTTGGATTTTGTGAAGTTTTTCTCATTTTTCTTAGGAAGGATCGACTTCTTCTTTTTGTGCTTGTCCTTCGGGATTGGAGTTCCGTCCCGGACAGTAGGATAAAACTTTCTTCGATCCACATTCAAGAAAACAACATGACGGTTGGCGTGATCAAGGATGGCGCCAACAGTAGCCAAGAACGGTCAACCAAAAATCAATGGTGTATCTTCGTCTCGATCCATCTCAAGTACTTGAAAATCAGCGGGAACAATCTTGTTCTCAACGAGTATTTGAAGGTCATGAATCACTCCTTTGGGCTTCTTTTGAGATGAATCTAAAAAAACAACGCTCACGGTAGAAGGTGTGAGAGTCTTTATACCAAGCTTCTCGGCAAACGTCTTTTACATGATGTTGACATTGGCTCCCTAATCAGATAGACAATCTGCAAAATTTATTCCGGAAATCGAGCAAGAAAAAGAAAAACGTCCCGGATCATCGACTTTTCTTAGCCTTTGAAACGGTGTTTGTTTAGGTACCTCAAATGGTGCTTCTCGAACCATGTTGGATTTGGTGTTGGCTCTTCCATATAGTGGGACGAATTTCGAAGCTTCTCCTTGCTTCGGTTCATTGTTGATTTCCTTCTTGGGCACAGTAGTAATCACGTTGCAAAATCTCTTCGGGTTATCTTCTACTCTTCCCGGCAAAGCTCCGTTCGGTCTCTTGGATGAGTCTGCGGTTTGAGAGACTTGCATATCCAACTTCTTGACATGGGTCGAAACAGATTCGAACTTTCCATTCAAGTCATTGTACATACACTCTACTCTTACGTTAAAATCTTTCGCCGTTTTCTCGTTGCTTTGAGGGAGTAGTTGAATTGATTGCTCGAGCTTTGCTATTTGGGCAGCAAGCTGAGAGTTAGAAATACCTTGTTACTGCGTGTTTGAGTTGTTGTAAGGAGCGGCTTGGGCGTTGAAAGGTGGTCGTGGTTGGAAGTTCCCATTTCTTCCATAGTTCCTGTTTTGGAACCGATTTTGAAAAGGTTTGGATTGTTGATGATAAGGTTGATCTTGGGAGTTCTCCACGTTATGATTTCGGTATGAGAGATTATTGAAGTTGGCGTTGCGGAAGTTGTTGTTGAATCCATTGTTCAAACGACTTTGATAGTAGCATTGTGCTCCCACATAGTTAACTTCTTCTTCTTGAGAATACGAACCATTGTTGTCGGGTTCGTAGTACGCATCGTCTTCGCCTTCATAGTTAGCTTCACAAGCGTGTACTTGGCGGTTTTGTTTCTTGAGAAGTTAATTCATCATGTTCTTTTAGCTTGGCTATCTCCTTAGATTTCGATGCGTTCGATCTAGTCGATCTATCATAGTCGACAGAATTGTTGCTATTAGCTATAGCAAGATTCTCGATGAGAGCTCTTCCTTGGTTGATGGTTTTCATGGAAAAATCTCCATTGCTGGCCGTGTCGAGAGAAGGTTGATATTTCGGTAATAAACCTCGGTAGAAAGTGTTGAGTAAATTATGACCGGAGAAACCGTGGTGAGGGCAATCTCTCTCGTACTCCTTAAAACGTTCCCATGCTTCATGGAAAGACTCTACCGGTTGTAGATGAAAATTTTGAATTTTTTTTCTCAAAGAGGGTATGGACTTAGTGTATAAATGGTTTAGGAAAGCAGATTTGCACTCTTGCCAATTAGTAATAGATCATGCGGGCAAAGATTTCAACCAACAATGAGTTTTATCGGCTAAAGAAAATGAAAAAAGCTTACAAAAGTAATCGGCGGGAACTTGGTTTGTTCTCGTCGTTCCGCATATCTCTTCGAACAACTCGATGTGTTCCATCGGGTGCTCGGTAGCAACTCCATGAAACTGATTTGCTTTACCAAAGCAATGATTTGAGGCTTAATCTGATATGCGTTCCTATGAGGCAAAGGCACTTGTATTGCGGCTCGGTTTTGATAGTGTTGATATGGTGCATCAAAATCAGCAATGATGCGGTTACGCGCTTGTCTCCTCAGAGGATTAGCGGGTAAGACAGGATGGTTGGAGTTCTCGCCATTAGGAGGAATCGGTGGATTCATTTGATCATTGTTCCTCGGTGCATCACGATCGACGGGAAGTTGTCGCCTCCTTTATTTCAGCATTTCGGTTTTGATTTGGGTCTTCTTCGGGATCGATATGTGGCAGGTCATTAGCACCATGGACAGCCTCTTGTTCCTCTTCGTCATCCGAAATATCACGGTCATCCTCGTGATCAAGTTGATCACGAGTTGATCTTCCGGACGGTCATTCTCGACCATCCATAAAGTTCTTTTGAGTCTTCGGAGTTCTCTCTCGTGTCTATCGATATCGTCTAGTTGCGGTACGGTTTCTCTAGGGGTTCTCCTAGTGTTCATGCACCTTAGAACGAAATACAAAGATAAAGGAGAATGTCAAAAGAGCAACAAAGAGCTTTAAAATCAAAAGTGTCTAGAGCAGAAATTAGAATACGAAATTAAACAAGTAAAACAATCCCCTGGTGGCAACAGCGCCAAAACTTGACACGTCGGAATGAGTACCGTCGTGTTGGGTTTACCCAATTACTAGGCTGCAAGAGTACATCACGCGAAGTAGTATTTAGGGATCGAATCCACGGGGAGGTGTTGTCTAATTTCTAACGACTCCTAACTTGTGTCTAGACGTAAGCTAAATTTTTATGGGTTTTGTTGTCACGATTGTAGCTAGGGAAAAATAAACTAAATTAAGCAATTGAATAAAATAGAAAGTAAGCAAGCAAATGATTAAACGAGGTTGTAAAACAATTAAACGAAACGTTGGGCAAAGGGTATTCTCTAGGGTTCATGGCCGATTTCTACTAAGAATTTGCTAGGACTTCTAAACGACTTTTTGTTGTCTTTGGATTCTTGAACTTGGAACACGGACACTAGAAGAGGTTTGGATTGGTAAGGTACCTGGTTATAAACATATGAGAAAATTTGGTTCTATTGCTTATGTTTATGCAGATCAGGGGAAGTTTAAACCAAGGGCAATCAAAGGAATTTTCATTGGCTATCCTAGTGGAACTAAAGGGTACAAAGTTTGGCTCCTTGAAGATCATAAGGTAATGGTTAGCAGGAATGTTAAATTTCATGAAGAGCAAGTATACAAGGACCTTTTCAAAGGAAAAGCTACGGCTCCAGTGATAACACCAGTTTTTGACAATTTTTATGGATCGCTTTAATCTTTTGCAGGTGTTCTAAATCTGTTTTCAATGGTTTTCAAGTGATTTCCATGTTTTAGAGTTTTGAAAGATATTTTAGGTAACTTGGGATAAAAGAGTGTATTTCGGAACAAAAGTACGTTTTTGGATAAACTTGGACCGCCATAAGTCTTGCAGTCAAAGAAGACCTTCTCACTGTCCGATAATCCCCATATTTGGACACGACAAAGAAGAGACAACCAGTTTTCAAATGCAATTGGATTGGAGACGATCCAATGGTTGGATCCTTAAATATATCCAAAACCCTGAAGGCAGATGAAGCTGCCCTGAAACCAGAGCCACCGTGCACCCGTGACACGTCGGAATGAGTACCGTCGTATTGGGTTTACCCAATTACTAGGCTGCAAGAGTAAAGCACTCGAAGTAGTATTTAGGGATCGAATCCACGTGGAGGTGTTGTCTAATTTCTAACTACTCCTAACTTGTGTCTAGACGTAATCTATATTTTTATGGGTTTTGTTGTCACGATTGTAGCTAGGGAAAAATAAACTAAATTAAGCAATTGAATAAAACAGAAAGCAAGCAACCAAATGATTAAAAAGAGGTTGTAAAACAATTAAACGAAACGTTGGGCAAAGGGTATTCTCTAGGGTTCATGGCCGATTTCTACTAAGACTTTGCTAGGACTTCTAAAGCGACTTTTTGTCGTCTTTGGATTCTTGAACTTGGAACACGGACACTATGTGTCGTCTACGTTTGTACACCCTACACACCCACAACTCTCAAGACCAGCTCTACCCTCAACAACCCAAACCATTCCGAAACCAGTTCCAAAACAGGAACTATGGAGGAAATAGGAACTTCCAACCAAGACCGCCTTTCAACGCTCAAGCTGCTCCTTACAACAACTTAAATACGCAGCAACAAGGTATGTCTAACACTCAACTTGCTGCCCAAATGGCGAAGGTCGAGCAATCAATTCAAATACTCGCTCAAAGCAACGAGAAGATGACGAAAGATTTTGACGTCAAAGTCGATTGTATGTACAATGACTTGAATGGGAAATTCGAATCTCTTTTGACCCATGTCAAGAAGTTGGATATGCAAGTCTCTCAAACCGCGGACTCCACTAAGAGACCGAGCGGAGTTTTACCCGGAAGAGTGGAAGAAAACCCGAAGAGATTTTGCAACGTGATTTCCACCATACCCAAGAAGGAAGTTAACCCTAAGATGGAGCCTAGAGGAGCTACAAAATTCGTCCCACTCTATGGAAGAGCCAATACCGAATCCAACATGGTTTGAGAACCACCATTTGAGGTACCAAAACGAATCCCGTTTCAAAGGCTAAGAAAAGCCGATTTTAGCTAGCAAGTGTTTATTGATTTGGATTATGACATGATGCACATTTACATCTTGAATGTTCCATGTTAGATCTCTTGCAGATTTCTTATCTTACTCCCTTTCCCTATGTGTTTTTTGAAGGTACCTTTCACAAAGAAACATGAGCACTTCGACGAGAGCAAGCAACAATGTTGACGGTCCTTCAGATGCCTATAAGGTCGGGACCAAATGGAAAATGGACGATAGGCATTGCAGGCAGAGAGATTCATATGCCGCGAAACTCTGGGGAAGCTGGGGATAAGCCACATCGTCAATGAACTGTTGGCAAGGATGGGTTTAGAGAAACTTTCCGCCATGGACTACCCGGTGTTTCCAGAGCCTTGCAAGGATCTTGTTTCCTCAATAAGATACACAGAGGATATGCTTAGTGTGGGAATAGTGAATTTATTCATAGGAGAGATGGAATACATTGTCCCTTTCAAGAACTTTTGTTAAACCTACGGTTTCCTGAGACGAGGTTCGAAGAAAGGCCAACTTTCGGCCATGCTTCCAACATTTGGAAGAACATTGCACAACCCGAAGCTTATAATCCGGGTGAAGCAAGGTTTTCCTTGGTCTGGAACCCGACAGTGCGCTACACTCTAGAGCTAGTAGCCAACACCCATTTTGGAAGGGAAAGATACACCACAATCCAAGAAAGGGAGCTAATGCTTCTCCATCCGACAATCAGCAACGTCATGAGAGGTGCACTGGCGGATAGGATTGAAGAGGAAGTGCTACCTCTCAATACAGCTTCACTTTTCCTCTCAGAGGTCATCAACATCAGATATGAATGGCGCAAGCCACTCTAACCAAGCATCTACATTGGAGGGATGCTTACTCCTCTCTTCGAGTATTGTGGAGTGAAATTAAGCCAGTTTTGGGAAATGGCTGATAAAGCTCACCTAGAGATGGAGCACCTCATGAACAGGAAGTCAATCATTAGGAAATTCGAGAGCCCGGTGACCTACATTCACTCATATGTAGCCGCGGATGGATACGCAAAGGCGACTGCCCTTCCTTTTCCTCGTTGGATGCATACAAGGACCTTTGACGAACTCAACTTCTGTGTCCCTCACCCCGCCTCTTTCCGTCCCCCTCTTCCTTACCATGTGCCACCAAGATACTTCTAGCTCCGAGGTACCACTTGACCTCTTGTACATACTTCTTATTTGCATTTTGCTTTTACTTTTCTTTGTTCTTTACTCTTTTGGGATTCATTTCACACCGAGACGGTGTGATTTAAGTATGGAGAGAGATCATTGTCATTTAACTTTGTTTTCTTTGTCTTATTTTGTTTTTCTTTGAGTCTCTCATGCATTTCATTGTATATAAACCTATGCACTAGAAAAAACCAAAAAACTTGAAAAAAATTGAAAAAGAAATCATGTAGCTTTCCATTTTTTCATATTTTACTTTATGATTGTGTCTAGAAGCGTATAGGATTGCATTGCATATGCATAGGGTACAATGATTAAAACCACTAAAAGCTTAGCTTAGAACTCGATATGATACCATTAATATTATTACCATGTTGCTTAAACAATCTTTTGAAACTTGTAAACTCTTTGCTTTGATCTCTCTACTCTTAAGTCTTTGTCTTGTAAATACTTGTTTAAATTCAACACCAACCCCTTTGATAATGGACTTAAATGAATTTAATCCTCTCACTTATGGGCTTGTGATACTTTATCTTCTCCTCTAGTTCAACCGGCTCACTTTCTTGCTCATCTTGAGACTCGTATTCTCCATCGGTTGAGAGGATCATTGTCCTCTGGTTTGGGCAGTCCCTTGCGTAGTGTTCTCTACCCTGACACTTGAAACATGTAATGTCACATGTCCTTGTAGGGTTACTAATGATCTTACCTTGACCATACCATGTGCCTTTGGATGGCTCAGCAGTCGGTTTCTTGAATCAAGAATCCACCTCTATGGCATTGCCCTTGTCATACGGCTTAGGTGTTGTTGAATTCCATTGGGGTTTAGGTCTGTTGGCTGCGGCTTTTCTCTTGACATGTTACTCGGCTTACATAGCTAAGTGCAACAATTCATGCAAGTCGTGATACGGTTGCATGTCAATCTTCCAAGAGATACGTGGTTGAAGTCCATCTAAGAACTGAGCCATTAGATCTTCTTTGGGTATCTCGGTCTCTAGATGGTTCTTGAGTTGTTCAAACTCCTCAAAATATTTCTCAACCGTCTTGTTACCCTGCACAAGTTTACGAAACCTCTTTAGTAACTCTCGGTAAAAATATGGTGGGATATACCTCTTTTGGAGTTGGAAATTCATCTCATCCCAACTAGTAAACTGCCCATGGCGATGTCTCCTCCTCTCGGCTACTTTTCGATCCCACCAAGAGAGAGCATTCTCGGTGAACTGAGATGCAGCAAAGGTGACCTTCTTTGGGTCAGTATAGTCATAGGACTCAAAGATGTTCTCAAACTGTGCTTCCCAATCCAAGTATGCCTCAGGATTAATTCTTTCGGCAAAGGTTGGGGCAGTTAGTTTGGGGTCGATGCTCCCATGTCTCGGATTCTCCTCTTCTTGGATCCTTCCTCGGTGGTTAGGATCTCTTGCCCGGTGTTGTTGATGTGTGATGAAGTCATCGATCCAAGCTTAAACCAACGCATGTACCCGAGCTCAAGGAGGCTCTAATGACTCGTTCCAAGACCAGGAGACTAATTTAGACCTAATGGAGGAAGTCTCAAGGAAGATCAGCCTCGAACCAACCAAGGTAAGTCTGGTTACTTGGCAAGAAATGGAGCTCAGAACATGAAGAAACTCACCGAGATCACATCTGAGCTGCAAGTTAACCTCTTCTCAAACCATGAAGTCGATGATGAACAAACGGAACAAGAAGAGGATACTGAAGCTAACCACGTGGAAACACTTGAAGATATCAATCATTTCGACTTCAAGGGAATTCAAGAGGAAGAATTCATCAAGGACCTCAAGCTGCACGGACCAGAACAGGACCAGAACAACTCGGCTTCAACTAAGCTCATTTCTAGCCGAAACCAAGTATATTCAATTTATACGATATGTGCAGGTAATGTGGAGTATCCCAGTGGTATTTAGTACGTCAAAGGACCTCAGTTCAAGCCCAAAGAAGGTCACACGAAGTTAGATTATTTTTTCTTTTTAGTTTAAGTGAACTTTCCTTTTTTTTTGTCCAAATGAGACGTAATTCTGTTTTTCTTTAAACGTCCTGTTGTTTTGAATCTTTTCTTGTTGTTTTTATTTTGTGTCGAACCCTAGAAGGTTCACAGCTGATGGACTGTTTATAAAGCCCCCCACGCAGCTATTCTAGCCACAACGTTTTGCCTTGATCAATAAAATAACGCAGTTCTTCTCCCGAGCTTGTTTGCTTGCGAGTTCTTGATTGTGTTCCTGCGTGTGTGGTTCACCAGAGCCTAGTGTTTGCAGTATCAGAAGTCCTCTCATCATCTCTGTGGTGCCTTTGATCCACTTCACGTTTCATCATTTGATCCCTCAAGAGAGAGCGTTATAGCCAGCTTGATAGATCCCATCTCGATTCAAGTATTGTGGAAACAGGCCTTGTCTTATTATTCCAATCCACTGATCAGTACGAGAGAGCGTTAAAGCCAGCGTATTGATTCCATCAAACCATCCTTCCGCAACAGTGTATGTCTCTCATTGAGTCTTATATCATTTTGGTATCAGAGCCTAAGGTTCCTACCTCATGTTATATCCATTCTATCCATTGAATCTTTTGTTTTGCTTAGTAGTTGTCTATGTTCATGTTCCTGTTTCTTATAAACGAAAACCCTATAAGACATAATTATCTCTGTTTTTGCTTGTTATTTTGTTGCTTGTTTCATTAAACCTATTAAAAAAGAGAGAAAAAACATGTTGCTTGTTAGGTTGTTAGTCCTCATTATTTCGTTTCTCATCACCATAAAATTCACAAAAAAAAATTGTTTATGTTTTTTTTTCTTTGTTACTGTTTAAGTTAAATAGTTTGCTTCTGCCTTGTTTTATAAAATCAAAAATCCTATAAATATTTTGTTTAAGTTGTTGTTGATTGAGTTAGTTTCTGCTTGAGCAATCTGTTGAAATCAATCGGTTGTTTAGATTAAGCTAGTTCTTTGTCTTCTGTTCACCAGAGTTCGTTTTACCTTTCAAGTTCTGTGGTACCTTTATTTGCTTGTTGTTTTTGTCGAGTGCAAGGATACAAGTAAACAGGAAACACCATGACTGAAAAACAAGAAGCAGTTCCACAAGATGCTCTCATCCAAATGATGGCTGCAATGAGAGTGGAGATGAGAAACATGAGTCAACAAATGGGAACCATACGCCAGGAGTTTGGAGACCGAATATAACGTATGGAAGTTCAACCAAGGCGGCTGCAGTTAGAGGAGCCCCATTTCAACAAGACGATTCTGAAGGAGAAGAAGAGATGCCAAGGCTAGAAGATGATCCACCAGACCCTCTTTGGCGTCAACAACAGAGGATACAAGATCCTATAAGGAGAAACCAATCTAGAGTGGTAGAAACACGTGAGCAGAATCATGATCTTAAACTAACACCACTTACTTTTGCAGGGAAATCCAATTTATAAGCTTACATGGATTGGGAGAGGTGCCTTGAGCATATCTTTGAATGCTATGGATATGCAGAGCGCAAGAAAGTGGCTGTTGCTGCTGCACAGCTCATAGACAACGCATTGGCGTGGTGGGAAAGAAACGTGGCTGAGAGAAGGAGACAACAATTCAGACCAGTCACAACCTGGAGTGACATGGAATACCTTTTACGACTCAGGTATGTACCAGAACATTATCACATAGACTTACAAAAACGTTTTCGTAAGTTGTCTCAGGGAACCAGAAGCGTAGATGAATATTTTGAGGAGTTTGAGAAGCTGATGAACTCGCTGGAGTTAGAAGAATCTGAAGAAGCCTTGATGGCTCAATTCATAGACAGTTTGCATGAGAGAATTGCAAGAAAGGTGGAGAGAGCTTAGTATAGTGGTTTGCACGAACTGTTGCATCTTGCTGTCCAAGTAGAGTAGCAGATCAAACGCAAAACAACTCTCACCAACCGCAACAGATCATCTCAACCGTGGGCAGCAACTAGCTCTAGACCCTTAGACAAATGGAAAGCCGTGGAGATTGATTCTAGGTTCAAAGGGAAGAACATCGAGGCTCCTAATTTCAACAGACCAGATCAAGGTAAGTTCCCTAACAACACTCAAAGAACTCGAGACATAACATGTTTTAAGTGTCAAGGCAGGGGACACATGTCAAAAGAATGCCCAAACCAACGAGCGATGATCCTCACGCCTAGTGGTGATTATGAGTCTCAAGACGAGCAGGATGATGATCCTAATGAGCTAGATGATGAGATTGAGTTCCATGACACCGGTGAGCTACTAGTGACCAGGAGAGTACTAAGTGTTCTCATTAATCTTGAGGAGAAAGCGCAAAGAGAAAACATCTTCCATACAAGATGTACCATTAAGAACTTGGTATGTGATCTTATCATAGATGGTGGTTTTTGTAATAATGTAGCTAGCAAGTATATGGTGGACAGGTTAGGTCTTGAAAGGACTAAGCATCCTCGGCCATACAAGCTACAATGGCTAAATGATCAAACCGAGCTAAAGATCTCCGAACAAGTTTATGTGCCTTTTAGCGTGGGAAAGTATCAAGACCAAGTCACTTGTGACGTGGTTACAATGCAAGTTGGGCATCTATTACTTGGTAGTCCGTGGCAGTTTGATCGAGCTACAAACCACAACGGCCGCACCCACCATTATTCTTTCACTCACAAAGATCGTAAGTTTAATCTTGCACCTCTTAGTCCATCAGAGGTACATGAATTACAAGTGCATATGAACAAAGAGGTTGAGGTAAATAAATCTAGTCTTTATTTATCTACTGGTGCTATTTGCAAAACCATGAGTGCCAAGCGCATCGTGCTACTAATGATTCTTAAAGAATGTCTAAGTTCAGGATTAGGAGAATTGGAGGTTCCAACTGAGGTTCATGCTGTCTTAGATAAATTCAAAGATGTATTTCCAGAGGAGATACCACCTGGATTGCCTCCAATCCGTGGCATAGAGCATCAAATCGACCTTGTTCCAGGTTTTGCGTTGCCCAACAAACCAGCATACAAAATGAATCCGAAGGAGACTAAAGAACTAGAGAAGCAAGTGCGTGACTTGATGGACAATGGATACATTCAAGAGAGTCTCAGCCCTTGTGATGTACCGATTCTCTTAGTGCCAAAGAAGGACGGCACATGGAGAATGTGTGTGGACTGCCGTGCCATCAACAACAACACCATCCAATTCCACGATTAGACGACAAGTTGGACGAATTAAGTGGTTCCATCATTTTCTCAAAGGTAGTTTCAAGAGTGGGTACCACCAAGTCAGAATGCATGAAGGATACGAGTGGAAAACCGCATTCAAAACGAAGCAAGGTTTGTATGAGTGGTTAGTTATGCCTTTCGGCTTAACTAATGCACCAAGCACATTCATGCGCCTCATGAACCAGGTTCTTCGTGCTTATATAAGTAAATTTGTAGTTGTTTATTTTGATGATATACTTATATATAGTAATAACCTAAATGATCATCTCAAACATCTTGAACTAGTGCTTAAATCACTTCGCAAGGAAAGCCTTTATGCTAACCTTAAGAAGTTCACTTTTTGTATTAACAAACTTGTGTTCTTAGGCTTTGTAGTAAGTGAACAGGGACTACAAGTAGATGAGGAGAAGATCAAAGCATTACGTGAATGGCCAACCCCTACTACAATCGGCCATGTACGTTTCACTGTCTAGCAAGCTTCTATAGACTATTTGTGAGAGACTTTGGCACAATAGCAGCACCCCTCACTGCTATGATCAAGAAGAATGCACCATTCTCATGGGGATCAGCTCAAGACACAGCATTCAACACACTTAAGGAGCGTCTTACACAAGCACCGGTCCTAGCTTTACCAGATTTTGAAGAAATATTTGAAGTAGAGTGTGATGCATCTGGCTTGGGTATTGGGGCTGTTCTACATCAGAGGAAGAGGCCAGTGGCGTTCTTTAGTGAAAAACTAAGTGGAGCCACACTGAATTACCCTACTTATGACAAGGAGCTTAACGCTTTGGTCAGAGTTTTAGAAACGTGGCAGCATTACTTGTTTTCCAAGGAGTTCATTATACACACTGATCACGAGACTCTAAAGCACTTAAGAGGTCAGACTTCACTCAAGAGACGACATGCTAAGTGGTTGGAGTTTATAGAGACTCTCCCCTACGTGATTAAGTACAAGAAAGGGAAAGAGAATGTAGTGGCGGATGCACTATCAAGACGACATGCATTGATCTCTAACATGGAAGCAAAGGTGATGGGGTTTGAGCATATCAAAGAGCTCTACAAGGACGATCCAGCATTCGGAGAAGCTTACCAAGCTTGTGGTAAAGGAGTATTCGGCTCATTCTACTTGCATGATGGGTTATTATTCCGAGACAAGAGGTTATGTGTTCCACAAGGATCCTTAAGAGAACTATTGCTTAAGGAAGCACACAGTGGAGGTCTTATTTTGGAGTGGATAAGACACTAGTAGTAGTGGCTGATCATTTCTTTTGGCCGCATCTTAAGAAAGACGTGGAGAGACATTGCTCACGCTGTGTCACTTGCCACAAAGCTAAATCCAGGTTATATCCTCATGGTCTTTATTTACCTTTACCTATTCCTAACGCACCATGGGTAGATATTTCTATGGATTTCGTGCTAGGTTTGCCTACGATCAGACACAAGGACTCTGTCTTTGTGGTTGTGGATCGATTCTCGAAGATGGCGCATTTCATACCATGTGACAAATCCAATGATGCCACGCAAACCACATACATGTTCTTCAAAGAAGTGGTACGCTTGCATGGAGTACCTAGGACCATTGTCTCTGACCGGGACTCTAAGATCCTAAGCCACTTTTGGAGAACATTGTGGAGGAAGCTTGGCACTAAGCTTTTATTCTCAACAACTTGTCATCCACAAACGGATGGACAAGCTGAAGTGGTAAACCATACTTTATCTACTTTACTTATGGTCACTCTTGGTCGAAACCAACATGGTTAGACTGTTTGCCTTTTATTGAATTTGCTTATAACCATGCTACTCACTCGGCTACTAAGATGTCTCCTTTTGAAATTGTGTATGGTTTTAACCCATTGACGCCCCTGGATCTTTCACCAATTCCCCAAGCTAAGCAAATTAATTTAGATGGTCTTAAGAAAGGAGAGTTTGTGAAGAAACTTCACCAAAAGGTCCGAGACAACTTAGTGAAGAAAACGGAGGAATACAAAAGACGAGCTGATAAGGGATGCAAGAAACTAGTCTTTGAACCAGGAGAGTGGGTGTGGCTGCACATGAGACCAGAGAGGTTCCCACACCAAAGGAGTTCAAAGCTTGCACCTCGAGGAGACGACCCATTCAAAGTCTTAAATAAAATCAACGACAACGCCTACCGTTTGGAACTTCTAGGTGAGCTTTAACATTTCACATAGTTTTAATATTGCTGACTTATCTCTTTTTGATGCAGATGATCCAGTTTTGAGGACAAAACCTTCTAAAGAGGGAGGGAATGATGAGGTCATCGATCCAAACTTAAAACCAACGCATGTACCCGAGCTCAAGGAGGCTCCAATGACTCGTTCCAAGACCAGGAGACTAAGAAAAGGATTCAACATGGCAGTAGAGACCCTCCTAAACACAATGGAACTTGGAGACGCATTCAGAACCACTCCACAAATCAACAACCTTCAAGAGAGCTCCAACGCACCCGATTTAGACCTAATGGAGGATTTTGCACGTTTGAGTCTCAAGGAAGATCAGCCTCGAACCAACCAAGGTAAGTCTGTTTACTTGGCAGGAAATGGAGCTTAGAACGTCAAGAAACTCACCGAGATCACATTTGAGCTGCAAGTTACCCCCTTCTCAAGCCATGAAGTCGATGATGAACAAACAGAGCAAGAAGAGGATACTGAAGATAGCAATCATTTCGACTTCAAGGGACTTTAAGAGGAAGAATTCACCAAGGACCTCAAGCTGCATGGACCAGAACAAGACCAGAACAACTCGGCTTCAACTAAGCTCATTTCAAGCTGAAACCAAGTATATTCAATTTATACGATTTGTGCAGGTAATATGGAGTATCCCAGTGGTATTTAGTACGTCAAAGGACCTCAGTTTAAGCTCAGAGAATGTCACATAAAGTTAGATTATTTTTTCTTTTTAGTTTAAGTGAACTTTCCTTTTTTGTGTCCAAATGAGACGTAATGCTGTTTTTCTTTACACCTCATGTTGTTTTGAGTCTTTTCTTGTTGTTTTTATTTTGTGTCGAACCCTAGAAGGTTCACAGCTGATGGACTGTTTATAAAGTCCCCCACGCAGCTATTGTAGCCACAACCTTTTGCCTTGATCAATAAAATAACGCAGTTCTTCTTTCGAGCTTGTTTGCCTGCGAGTTCTTGCTTGTGTTCCTGCGTGTGTGATTCACCAGAGCAAGTGTTCGCAGTATCAGAGGTCCTCTCATCATCTCTGTGGTGCCTTCGATCCACTTCATGTTTCATCCTTTGATCCCTCAAGAGAGAGCGTTATATCCAGCTTGATAGATCCCATCTCGATTCAAGTCTTATGGAAACAGGCCTTGTCATATTATTCCCATCCACTGATCAGTTGAGAGAGCATTAAGTGTATTGATTCCATCAAACCATCCTTCCGCAAACAGTGTAAGTCTCTCATCGAGTCTTATATTAGTGTGAACCATGTTGGTTATCTCCGGGGCTATGATCATAATTTTGAGCTCTCGCAAGTGGCACGTTCCGGATTGGATCCCTCCGTTGGGGCTGTTGCTCCATCCAAGTCATCCTCTCGTTCATGGTGAGAAGTTGAGAGCTGATGATGGCGAGTGTGTCGGCAAAAGCTTGGGCTGGGTAGACTGGTTCTCCCATGGTTTGATAAAACTCTGCATTTCAACAAAAACATTTAATCATCAAAGCAACGAGTGGTATTTGAGTTAAATATAAACTGAAACAAATAAGAAACTAATGCAACTATATGGTTCGTATATATATAAATTTTTTTCGACTTAATGAAAATTTAGACGACTAAATGAAACTTTCCTTTTTCGGATCTCCTAGGGTTCTCTCGCTTAGCAACCTAGCCGCAACAAGCAATCTATTTCTTCCTAGTCCTTCTCAAAACTAACCAAGGTGATACACAATGAAACTAGATGCAACAACTAGGGTCAAATGAAAATGAGACTAACTAAATGATGCCCTTTTTTTTTAAAGAGATTAAGCGATTCAAAGAAAATAAAAACTAGAAACGTAAACCGAAAGGTATGGATTGATAAAACCTGGTTTTGGAACCTTTCAGCTCTGATATCAGATGATGTAGGATCCAAGGGATTTGGATCTACAAGGTGGTCGAAGGATGGAGTGGAGACAATTGGCCGATGGGCTCGCCTTGTCAACACGAAGAGATGGTACAGATTCGAGATGATGGATGGAGTGAAAGAAAAAGTTTGTTCTAGAGTCGATTTTCTAACCTCTAAGGTGTGATAGAAACTGTAGCGATTTCTCCCCGGCATCGGCGCCAAAAATCTTTATACGTTCAGATTGTTCTCCGAGAATCTAAGGTTTTAACTTTATAAACCTAAGAAGTTCTGCAAGGGCACATGTGCGATTGTAGTACTTTAGGTATCGATCCACAGGGAGAGAAGCTGTTCTATGAGAACTTAGACAAAGTGTAGTAAATATACCTAGAACGAATGTAAGTTTTTATAGGGGTTTTTGTCACAAGATTGTAAAGAACAAAAAACGGAAAATTTCTACTAATCCTAAACTAAGAAAATCGATGGCTATCCTAAACTAAGAGAATCTAATTGCTAAACTAATACTAAGAAAATGGTTTGTGACTATGTTAAAACGTTGCTGGGTCGAGAGGGATATCTCGGGGTATGCATCGATTCAATCACACGGTTCCTAGCTCTTTTAGTAACCGGTGTTTCTAGATTTCAACTCCACAAACTGAACAGAAATGATGGCGTAGTCTACTCTCGTATAACCTACGCACCAACAACCTATACACTCGACCAATAGCTTTCATCTCTGGCCACGCAGAAGATTGTGATGAGCCTACTATTTCATATGTTCACAGCACTCCGTAAGTATACTTTCAAAATCTTACGACGCGCACGCTCTTATGGATGAACTTTTCAGATGTTTAGATTCAGCACACTCGTGGTTCTAAACACCTAGAATCAGCTTATAGTTCATGACGCTAGATTCACGCATTAACAACGATCCATAAGAAAGAGCTCTAGAAATCGGCTAGGGTTTTACCAAGTGAAATCCTTATCGAACATAGAATTTCCCTTTGATAATCCATTTAAACCCAACAATAAAACTAGTCACACATAGATGAGACGAAAATCATAATTAAATAAATTGCTGGAGATTGGTGAAGAGACCTCACGATTTTAAGAACTAAGTCCGGTGAGAATCGCTTCACCTATCTCTAAAAGTTATCGAACAAAGAGTAAAGTGCAAAAGTAAGAACGAAAACTAAACTACAGCTAGAACAGAAAGTAAAGCATAAAGTAAATTGAATTAAAGTGCAGTAGATTGGTGAAGGAGCCTCTCGAGTTTAAGAACGATGTCCGGAGAGAACTTCTCCACCAATCTCAAAAGTAAGAACAAAAGACTTGCACAAACCTAATGAGTCACAAAGTTGATCTCCAAACTAGTCTCTCGAAAATGAGTCTGTAAACAAGTATTTATAGGTCTCGGGTGAAGAAAAGCGTTCATTTGGTCGCAGTGGGCGTGGCCGTGGGTGCGTGGCTTCTGGGGGGCGGCAAAACGCTGCTTGGCCGCGGGTCGAGCTTCTCCAGGGGCGGCGAGACGGTGCTTGCCCGCGGGTGGAAGCTCTCTTGCCGCGGTGGGCTCCTCTTCGAGGTAGCTTCAACTACCTTCAGTGCTTCAGGTATATTTAAAGATCCAACCGTTGGATCGTCTCCAATCCAATTGCATTTGAAAGCTGGTTGTATCTACTTTGTTGTGTCCAAATTTGGTGATGATCAGACGGTGAGAAGGCCTTCTTTGATGGCAAGACTTCTAACGGTACGAGTTTATCCAAAAACGTACTTTTGTTCCGAAATGCACTCTTTTATCCCGAGTTACATGAAATGTCTTTCAAAACACTAAAACATTGAAATCATTTGAAAACCATTGAAAACGGAGTTAAAACACCTTTGTTGGCTGGTCGCGCGGTGAACCAACGTTCGACCGTGGGTGGAGGGAGCCGACCCGCGGCCAACCTATTTCCGACCAGAACCAATCCCAACGTTTCCCGAACCGTTCCCAACCTTGAACTGTGCAATCCCGACCTGTTCCCGACATGTAATTGAACCATCCCGGTTTGATTTCCGTGTCCCGCTAAGGTAAGTTCCCGAAAAAGTTTTTGAAAATCAGAAAACTTCTTTTGCATAAAAACAATTTTTCAAAGACAAAAAGGCTCTATTTCTTCTTCTCTTCCAAGAGATTTGGAGATTTTGAGCAAGAACAACTTTTTCAATTTCAAAGCTTTTACCATAATTCTTTGGTCCATTATCACTCTTTTTCAAAGGAGATTCCAATTCCACAATCATCTCATCTCTTCCAACAAGGTATGAACCTAAAACTCTAAGTTTTTTTCTTAATTCAACTAGATCTATGTCTATGATCGCTAGAAATTGTTTGAAAACTTGAGATTGAACTTCTAGTATGTCTAGATTTCAATTTTAGCACTTAATTATTAAGGATTTGAGATTTATGGAATTTGAAATTTTCGAGCTTCACTAAAAACGAATTTGGAGATTAATTTTGATTAATTTAGACAAGTCTTGCTATATTGATAGTTAGTAACCGGTAATCTACTGAAATTGCATGAAGATGAGTTTAAAATCCATATCTAGAAAGTTTTTATGCAAGTGCGTCACAAAACCGGAAATTTATGATTATCACCTCGATTTGTTTAATTTATGTCCGATATCTCTCGTTTGTTTATTGATTGTGTCTCTTGATACTCGATTTAGTATCCTCGCGCATTGAAACTTTTCAATCACAACCATATTCATACTTTTTCCGAGTTACTTCTCTATTTAGTAGGAACTATGGACCATCCAAGATCTCGCATAACTCGCTCTAAGAAGAGTGGATACGTAGGAGAATCTTCCCGGAGATCATTATCTAGGCAACCCGAGGAGAGCCAAGGTGGCTTGGACACAACAAGCGTAGAAGACGACACAAATCTTGGTGAGTTCTTTGCAAGTCGACGATCGATTAGAACTCGCGTGCCTATTCCTCGACATAACCCGACGCCTTTTCCTCCACGTGAACCAACGCCACCTCCGGAATGAAGACCCAAGGTATGATATGTCGGACAACATATGGACCCGAATATCGATTACCTCGAGAAGCTCAAAAGGATGGTTATCAAATCAGCACCTAGCATAGATTACTCGACTCTCGACATGCTCGGGATTAGAGAAGACGTGGTTTGGTACCTCGAGAAGCTTAATCTTATACAATTCATGGAGTTCAATCTACCCACCTACGAAGATCTCACCAAGGAATTCTTAGCAACCATCACAATGTGCTACAAGAGACGCTCTAATGCGAGAGCGAATGACGGTATACTTACTTTTACCATACGTTGATATTCTTATGCTCTAACTATCCCGGAACTTTTTGAAGCTTTAAAGCTTCAATATCTCAATGCGATTCACCCCAAGGGGGATCCTGATGAAGATCTATGGAGCATAATGGGATGAGGCGTCTACGACAACGGAATATCCATAGCTTCCTTACTCACGCACCTCGTTGTCCGCTTTCTACACAAACTCTTAGCGCACACCATATTCTCGAGAGCAAATGATGAGGTCATCGACCCAACCAACCATCACAGGGCGATTCCAAAGACCGTAGAAGTCCCATCCGGCCCATCCGAAGACGAGAGAAGCCTTGTAGAAGCTGAACCAGAGGATCTATGCAATAAATCAAATGAGGGAAACCATTTCTCTCGACCAACCAGCTACAATGAAGATTCTGGTCAAGCCAAAACGTCTCTTACTTGGCCCAAACCCAGAGTCACTCACCAAACAAGTCAACGACCCCAAAATTTACCGTATTTGGAACTTTCATCATTTGAAAGTATCCAAACGTTTTATTGGCACATGAGACTTTGTGCTACTTGGAGAGTGCCCCAGCACGCCTTGGATCAGGCGGATCCATCCGTGTTATCAATTGAACCAACCAGTGTTGGTTACGAAGATTGTGAAGAACGGTCGGTTTAATCTTCTAGAAAACCGACTATGGAAACCCGGAGAACTTTTGGATACTACCAATTCAAAAGGGAATTGGATCGTGCGTACGAAAATATCACTTGCTGATATTGTTTATTGGCGTCAACCATTCTTTTATGAATTTGGGATAGTACCTCCTAAAGTTACTTCACCGAGGGTGAATCGAGCAAAGGACTTGAAGCAAATGTTCAATCAAGTGTCGCTTTCAGATCACGACACTTCAGAAAACGATCTAAATATGGATCTAAATGCCCTTGAGTCTAGTTTCCGAAACGCTCAAGATCAGCCCAATCCACCTAACCAATCGTCCCACAGAGGCCCAACAGTAACGACGTATCTGAGAACGGGTCCATTAGCATTGCCCGTGGGATCTAAGTTACTAAATGGGGGCCTTTACATATTTAGGTCATTGGATACATATGTATGGAAGCCAGGACACTTCTGTAGTCACTCAAGAGCACCTGACACAATCCTAGATGACATCACACATGTGACCTTTAAAATAGGTTTATTCTACTTAAGGCAAGGAGCTCGTACTTGGTGGTTTTGTCCCTTTGTTTATTCAAGACCATCACCCATGCTGCTCCAGTTCGTGGACAACCACTCCCACATGCTGCCTGACTCACTCTACTCATTAACCAGGCGCACATGCTCTGAGATTGATTCCTTTAGCCAGCTCCTCACATGCTCAAGCCAGGTGCCCCATACCTTCTTGTTTTATGTATTTCTTTATTGTTTGCCCATGCTCACTTGTTTTATGCTGTCATTTACGATTTGCTTCCTTAACCTAGTTGTAGAGCTTATATAAGCTAAGTCTTTGCTTCACTTGTAATCACATTTCAATCAGCAATTAAGTATAAGTATTTTCGTTTTCTACAAAGTGTGTTCTTTGTGAGAAGTGTTGTTCTCTTGGATATTATGTGCGATACACCTTGTTCATTAGAACTCTTGGATTTAATTACGTGTGTTATTCAAGTAGTTGGTTTGATCACTAGATTGAGAGAGTCAATCAACATTTGATTGAGAGAGTCAATCACTTCCCCTTTCATTTTTACCTTCGTTCCACTTCCGCGAGCCTTAAGCTTGGAATCGTTTTATCATCAAGTGATATGAAGTTGGAGTGATTCCAGGCTCAGATCTGAAGTTGGAGTGATTCCAGACTCATATCAATCTGTCTGAAATCTCCTCCTAGAAGCACAGTTTTTCCTCCAAATGGTTTCTCCGTAGCGGAGGAGTCTGTTTCTAAGAGCAAGTCNGTTTGGGTCATCGTTGATCGATTGACCAAGTGTGCGCGTTTTCTGGCCATTAAGAAGACCGATGGGGCGGTGGTTTTGGCTAGGAAGTACGTGCAGGAGATTGTGAGACTGTACGGAGTACCGGTGAGCATTGTCTCGGATCGGGATCCTAAGTTCACATCGGAGTTCTGGAATGCATTTCAGGCGGAGATGGGCACGAAAGTGCACTTGAGCACGGCCTATCATCCTCAGACAGATGGGCAGTCCGAGCGGACCATCCAGACTCTGGAGGATTTGTTGAGGATGTGCGTGCTGGATTGGGGTGGTCACTGGGTGGATCACTTGAGCNAAAAGTTTTTCCTGTTCCACGAGGCCCGTAAAGAAAGAATAGTTTACCCATCTTTTTGTTGACTGATTCCAAAACTGCATTGTAAACTTTCTTCTGCTCAGTATTGAGAGTACTAAACATCTTCTCATGATATTCCTTCTCTTGTTTTACATTGTACTGCAGTTCTTGTTTCCATAAACTGTTCTTTACTTCTTTAAGAACGTTTAAATCAGGCTTAGGCATATCGTTGAACTCCGTTAGTGACCTTTCATGCTGATGCAAAATTGTTTCAACCTCAAGTAGAGTATACTACTTTAAGTCGTCGTCATCCAAATTGAACTGTGGGAACCCAAACTCTCTCCGTTTCTGGGCAAGGATTCCTTCTGATAATGATTTCCAGCAGTGTTCCCATATACGTAATGGGTTGGCCACCTCACAATATATGAGCAAGATGACAAACAAATGTCATAACTGATATGGGGTTGCCCATTGATTTGCTTCATCCATTGCATGATGCCACTCTTTATCATCGTCTAACAAACCTCTAGCATAACATGCTGCTTTGAAATTTTCTTTTTTCTCTCCGTCGACTGTGAGTAAATCATCATAGCTTTCCGGACCTGGTACCACGTTTAGTAGTATCCTAAGGTAGTAAAGCTCGCCAGCGGCTGGGTGGATGTTTACTATTTTACCAATCGAGCGGTCTCGTTCTCTTTTATGCCATACTTTGCTGTCTTTGTCCCACACAAAGTGAGCCGGGAATTCGACATATGTCAATTTATTGGCTTCTTCACAACGTTTTTTCATCTCCATCCATTATGTGAACATAGTTTTCTCAATACCAAATCTACAGAGGACACGTCCAAGATTGTCTTTATCTTTGTATGTGATTGAGTGTTGTCCTTGTAGATGAATAATAAGTTTCTGAACGGATGGTTTTCTTTTGTGAATGTGGAATGCAAATGTACGCCACATAGCTTCACATACAGATAAATAACGACAGTATAGATACTCTTGAATTTCATTCCTCTCTTTTACCACTTTATCCTCCGTATTTGTTTTCTCGATTCTGCCATTTTCAATCAAAACGGTAGCTTTATCCACTCCCTTTGTAATATACTTGAAGATATACTTGATAGCATTGGATGTGTTGCACCATTCCACGTTTATGTGTACTTGATACTTTTTCAAGATATCAACATTATGAGGGATAACAAATCGATTATCTAACCTTGTTGTTCCTTTGATGGGAATTGGATCGTGTGTACGACAATATCACTTGCTGATATTGTTTATTGGCGTCAACCATTCTTTTATGAATTTGGGATAGTACCTCCTAAATTTACTTCACTGAGGGTGAATCGAGCAAAGGACTTGAAGCAAATGTTCAATCAAGTGTCGCTTTTAGATCACGGCACTTCAGAAAACGATCTATATATGGATCTAAAGCCCCTTGAGTCTAGTTTCCGAAACGCTCAAGATCAGCCCAATCTACCCAACCAATCGTCCCACAAAGGCCCAACAGTAACGACGTATCTGAGAACGGGTCCATTAACATTGCCCGTGGGCTCTAAGTTACTAAATGGGGGCCTTTACATATTTAGGTCATTGGATACGTATGTATGGAAGCCAGGACACTTCTGTAGTCACTCAAGAGCACCTCACACAATCCTAGATGACATCACACATGTGACCTTTAAAATAGGTTTATTCTACTTAAGGCAAGGAGCCCGTACTTGGTGGTTTAGTCCCTTTGTTTATTCAAGACCATCACCCATGCTGCTCCAGTTCGTGGACAACCACTCCCACATGCTGCCTGACTCACTCTGCTCATTAACCAGACGCACATGCTCTGAGATTGATTCCTTTAGCCAGCTCCTCACATGCTCAAGCCAGGTGCCCCATACCTTCTTGTTTTATGTATTTCTTTATTGTTTGCCCATGCTCACTTGTTTTATGCTGTCATTTGGGATTTTCTTCCTTAACCTAGTTGTAGAGCTTATATAAGCTAAGTCTTTGCTTCATTTGTAATGACCTTTCAATCAACAATTAAGTCTAAGTATTTTCGTTTTCTACAAAGTGTGTTCTTTGTGAAAAGTGTTGTTCTCTTGGATATTGTGTGCAATACACCTTTTTCATTAGAATTCTCGGATTTAATTACTTGTGTGATTAAAGTAGTTGGTTCGATCACTAGATTGAAAGAGTCAATCAACATTCGATTGAGAGAGTCAATCACTTCCCCTTTCATTTCTACCTTCGTTCCACTTCCGCGAGCCTTAAGCTTGGAATCGTTTTGATCATCAAGTGATCTGAAGTTGGAGTGATTCCAGGCTCATATCATCTGGTATCAGAGCTTTAAAAGCTCCTCTCCCCCAGGTTGTATCTATCCAACCTCTATCTTTCATTTTCGTTTTGTTATTTTCGTTCATTTTCTCATAAAAACAAAAAGCCATAAGAATTTTGTTTATCGCTAGCTGTGTTGTTTCAATTTTATAAAAATCATAAAAACTCAAAAAAATATTTTTCTTGTTGTTTTAGTTTCCTACCCCAATATAAAAACTAAAAAAACTTGTTTTTGGTATTTTAGGAATCGATTTGTTAGTTTTAATCCAAGTAAACTCAAACCGTAAATTTTATGTGATTTTTCTATTTTGTGACTTTGTTTTGATTTGGACACCACTTTGATTTCTTTGAATCTACTTGTAACAGGTACCACGTGTGGAATCAAGTAGCCATGGCATATGAAGACCCAGAAATGGCGTTCTATGAAGGAGAACAAGATGCCATGAGTAACTACAGCCTATCTCAAAACGATTGGAGTCATGATGATGATTTCGATCAAAACCTATGCACCAATGAGGCTGAGTACTATGGGGAAGAACTAAATCATGAACATGGTTATTTAGGCTCTGACCTTGGAGATGAACCAGAGCGTGAAAAGCTAGAACCTGAGCCACCAGACCGCTACTCATTCAGTTTACACCAGTCCGAGCCTTACACGCCTCAAGCAACATCAACTTGGAGCCAGCCGAGTTCAAGCTTCTACGAGGAGAAATCTTATGGAGAGTCATATGTGAAATACAATTCCCCACCACGAGCAGAAAGACATCCCTACAGCTTTGCGCCGCGCCCAACAAGATCTTATGCCATCTTAGCCGCGATAAGAAAACCAACCAAGGAGAGAAGACATCAACCCGACTCTCTTATATTTTCAGGTCGTAGCAAGGAGCCCAACGTCTATCTTAGATGGGAGAGCAACATGAAAAAATGGGCATACAACATTCCCAAGGAGGAGAAGCTGTCATACGCAGTAGATGTCCTTGTTGAAGACGCATTGTGGTTGAAGGAGAACAAAAATTCCTTCCACAAGCAACCGGTACTTGATTGGGGAGATCTTAAGGCGAGAATGTACCGAGAGTTTGTGAAGAAACACCAAACTCGCAGCAACATCCCATCAAGGCCCCTACAACACACTACGTCAAGGAGATTGACGACACCACCGTCACACACCAGACTGCCCGAACGGCACAACACGCCGAGGTGTCCACAAGTTGCACCTCACACGCATAAGTCATCACCAATGCGTGAACTGCAAGGAAAGCCTCTTAGTAAGCCCTCTAATTCCTTAAAATTGAATGAACCAATCTGTTAGATATGCAAAACAAGAGGTCATTTTGCTGCAGCATGTCCCGCAAATAAATAATATTACATCACTTGAACCAAAACTGAATTCACAAAATTTTAGTAAATGTTTAGATCGTGCTAGTATTGAAACTTCTAGTTTAGATATGATGTGCTTGTCCTTGCCTAAGGTTAATGATGCAGGTCTAGATAGATATCATAAGGATCAACACATGGTGAGCAGAGCAGAACCAGAGACACAACTTTGTGTTCCCAAACCTAGATGTCTAGGCCAACCGCCACCATTTGAAGGTCTAGCCGCAGATCAAGAGGAACCAAAGGTGAGGCTTTCATCAACACATGTGCAGGAGCACCACGAGATAATAATTTGCCAGCCTTCCCCTGAAAAAGATGAAGTTGACACAAGCTTCATTTCAATCCAAGAAGAGCCACCGGATTACACATTGAATCAAAACGCTGTGGCAACAAAGGAAACAGAACTCATCGACAGTTCTGGTCAGGTAAGTCCGTTTATAAAACTCGTTTCTAATGATTCTAATTCTGTGATATTGAATTTAACATGTCCAGCAGAGTATGTAGAAGAATTAGTACCAATAGAAACAACTATAAATCAGTTATCTTATCTTGAATCGCACGTCATTGAAAAATTGGATGAAGTAATCCAAACTGAATCTCCTTCCCCTATTTTAAATAATACCATGACTGTCATAACGCACTTGTCTCTTGTCAAAAGTGTCGAAAAAATTGCAGGAATGGAAGAGAATCCACAAGAGCTCAAACCACAACAAATCACATGAGACATTATTTGTGAAAACGGAGACTTCACAAAAATGAACGCCTTGCTACCCAAGGAAGTCAGCAATACACCTTGGAAGTCATTTCCTCTTTGCTAATCAAAGAAGAACCCCCAGATTCTCAAAACCAATCATACCTAAACCACAATGGAGATATTGCTCGAGGTAAATTTCTAAACTCACATCTTTACCGGGATTTTCACTTGCTCTATCTGTGTGCAGGTAGTCAAGTTTTGAGGACAAATTTTTTTGAAGAGAGAGGGTATGATGAGGTCATTGACCCAACCAACCATCACAAGGCGATTCCAAAGACCGTAGAAGTCCCATCCGGCCCATCCGAAGCCGAGAGAAGCCTTGTAGAAGCTGAACCGGAGGATCTATGCAATAAATCAAATGAGGGAAACCATTTCTCTCGACCAACCAGCTATAATGAAGATTCTGGTTGAGCCAAAACGTCTCTTACTTGGCCCAAACCCACATTCACTCACCAAACAAGTCAACGACCCCGAAATTTACAGTATTTGGAAGTTTCATCATTTGAAAGTATCCAAACGTTTTATTGGCATCGAAGAGACTTTTTGCTACTTGGAGAGTGCCCCAGCACGCCTTGGAAAAGGCGGATCCATCCGTGTTATCAACTGAACCAACCAGTGTTGGTTACGAAGATTGTGAAGAACGGTCGGTTTAATCTTTTAGAAAACCGACTATGGAAACCCGGAGAACTTTTGGATACTACCAATTCAAAAGGGAATTGGATCGTGCGTACGACAATATCACTTGCTGATATTGTTTATTGGCGTCAACCATTCTTTTATGAATTTGGGATAGTACCTCCTCAAGTTACTTCACCGAGGGTGAATCGAGAAAAGAACTTGAAGCAAATGTTCAATCAAGTGTCGCTTTCAGATCACGGCACTTCAGAAAACGATCAACATATGGATCTAAAGCCCCTTGAGTCTAGTTTCCGTAACGCTCAAGATCAGCCCAATCCACCTAACCAATCGTTCCACAGAGGCCCAACAGTAACGACGTATCTGAGAACGGGTCCATTAACATTGCATGTGGACTCTAAGTTACTAAATGGGGGCCTTTACATATTTAGGTCATTGGATACGTATGTATGGAAGCCAGGAAACTTCTGTAGTCACTCAAGAGCACCTTCCACGAGCCTAGATGACATCACACATGTGACCTTTAAAATAGGTTTATTCTACTTAAGGCAAGGAGCCCGTACTTGGTGGTTTAGTCCCTTTGTTTATTCAAGATCATCACCCATGCTGCTCCAGTTCGTGGACAACCACTCCCACATGCTGCCTGACTCACTCTGCTCATCAACCAGGCGCACATGCTCTGAGATTGATTCCTTTAGCCAGCTCCTGACATGCTCAAGCCAGGCGCCCCATACCTTTTTGTTTTATGTATTTCTTTATTGTTTGCCCATGCTCACTTGTTTTATGCTGTCATTTGCGATTTGCTTCCTTAACCTAGTTGTAGAGCTTATATAAACTAAATCTTTGCTTCATTTGTAATCACCTTTCAATCAACAATTAAGTCTAAGTATTTTCGTTTTCTACAAAGTGTGTTCTTTGTGAGAAGTGTTGTTCTCTTGGATATTGTGTGCGATACACCTTGTTCATTAGAACTCTCGGATTTAATTACTTGTGTGATTCAAGTAGTTGGTTCGACCTAGAATGAGAGAGTGAATCAACATTCGATTGAGAGAGTCAATCACTTCCCCTTTCATTTCTACCTTCGTTCCACTTTCGCGAGCCTTAAGCTTGGAATCGTTTTGATCATCAAGTGATCTGAAGGTGGAGTGATTCCAGGCTCATATCAGCAAATGTGGGAAGTGTCCTTAAAGGCGAGCTCGTCACTTTTGAATTACTATTCACCGAGGATCCGCGTTTTGCTTGCTTCGCTTGTATCATCGCGAAGAATTTGGTAAAGGTGAAGCACGAAACGATCAACACGAAGCCCAAGGACATTACTACCGCTTTTGGAAGTATCAGCACGACAATTCTACAAGTCGTTCACTTCGATTTCTCAACCGAGGTTCCACTCCAAGGAAGGTGGTCCGACTTGATGCAATTCTCCCGAGACTGCACTATCCCTCGCGCTTCACTCAACCCCGACAGATTTGGATTTAAATATTGCACTAACGTCGTTGAGTCCTACTTTGTTTTCTTACCTTCTAACTCTGTCCCTAGACTCCTAGAAGGAGCATCACCTAGATGGATACCGGAGACTATGGACTACGTTCCCACCGCTCCACGCTTACCATACACTATTGGCGAGTTCATAGTGGCAAAGGCCAACCGAGACGCAGCCGCTGATTGTACTCGACTACTTCTACAATCATAGACACGTGCACCATCCGCTCCCGCGAGCTGATCACACGAACACAGACCAGAATACGCAGCCATAGAGAAGAAGATAGCACGACAAGAGAGACAATACCAGCGTCTCATGCGTTTCCTCGAAGAACACCACCAGTTCAACGGCAACATGCCTGACCCGGAGACAGATGGCTCAGGCGACGCCTAGCCACACACTTCATCACAACGGCTCATCGATCTTTTTCCCTTTTCATCTTTTTATTTTATTTTATTTTCAAACTCTTTTATCTATTTTGCTATTTTATTTTGTTGTCTTCTCCATCTTCTCACCAAGTTTTTCACACTGAGGACAATGTGATTTAAGTCTGGGGGAGGATGTTTATTCGTACTAATCTCTTTTCTTTTATTTTCTTATTTTTCACTCTATAAAAAAAAATTTATGTAATCTTTTTCTATTTTTATTAAGTATTTTTTAGGAACATAATTCGACTTGTGTGCTTCTACGCTATTTCCACGTGCCAGCTCTTTTGTGATTTGGTCCTAAACTTGGCGGTAGCAAGAGTGCTTGCAATGCGACATCCCTAGAGGATTTTGACCCATAGAGACTCTTTCTAACATGATATACTAGCTCACTTTATTTGAACTTAATCTATATTTAACTTTTTTATCAAAGGTTTTAGGCGAGACAACGAGTCATACATCTAGGAGATCTTTTCCTTTTCACCACTCTTTGTTGTCCTAGATGGTCGGTTCACCTTTAGCTGGTACCCCACCCGAAACTTAACCATTGTTCAAACCTCATGCAACTGTCTTTGTGTCTTATATGCAGATATGTGCAAAAACGCCGGAGAGGGAGGAACGACACAGTTTTTAGTCACTAACGACGAAGACGATACGCGATTGATGGAGGTGAATTCAACAAGATAAGAGCATGGATATGCCTTGGAAAAACTCAAAATCATGATAATTTCGTGCCCCCTAAGACTCTATATCATTAAGGCGTTTCCCCCATTCTTAAAAAAAAAAAAAACAAAAAACAAAAAATCGAAAATAATCGAAAGGGAAAGGAAATAAAAGCCTAAAAAGAGTCTAGGTTGGTCGAAATACTTATGAGGCATCCATGGTTCGTTTGTGAGAAGTTTGTCATTCCGAACCCACAAAAAAATCTAAGTCTGGGGGAATGACAAAAAACTTCTGTTTTTGGAGAAAGGAGCAAGTGCAACATTTTTTACGCAAAAAGAAGTGACTAGAAACTGTGGATATCAACAGCTTCATCATCTCTTGCTGTTTTGCATAATATCTAGCACCCTCCGACAAAAATACGGTAACCCAAAACACTTTTAACCTCACCTCTAAATGCCCTTAATACCTAGCCTCGATTGTCTTAGTTAGAATTTTTGATAAGAATCATGCAACCTTTTAATGAATGTGAAGAGCTAGTTGACTGGAAGTTAGGTTTCGAATGGTTAGATTTTCGCATGAAGGACACCGTGGACTAGCGTTGCAGTACTTTAGTGAGGATTTTCTAGGCTAAGCCCGATTGATGCATTACGTTGGTTATGGTTTAGAAGGACGGTCACTGAGATTTTTGTTAGTTCCTATATTTTCGAAAACCTCTGTCCGAGTTTAGATTTATGTTTTGTTTGAGGACAAACAAAGTTCTAAGTCTGGGGGAGTTGATAACACCGGTTTTTGACCATTTTATGGATCGCTTTAATATCTTATGCATGCGTTTTAACTTTTCAACGGTTTTCAAAGTACTTTCCATGTTTTAGTATTTTGAAAGACGTTTCAGGTAACTTGGGATAAAGGAGTGCATTTCGGAACAAAAGTACGTTTTTGGAAAAACTTGGACCGTCAGAAGTCTTGCTATCAAAGAAGACTTTCTCACCGTCTGATCATCACCAAATTTGGACACAATAAAGTAGATACAACCAGCTTTCAAATGTAATTGGATTTGAGACGATCCAATGGTTAGATCCTTATATATACTCGAAGCATTGAAGGCAGATGAAGCTGCCTCGAAGAGAAGTCCACCACGCCTGGAAGAGTTCCACCCGCGGCCAAGCCATGATCCGCCACGCCTAGAGGAGTTCCACCCGCGACCAAAGCCCTGTTTGCCGCGCCCAGAAGGAACGCACCCGCGGCCAAGCCCTGCTGCGACCAAATAAAGTCTTCTCCGTCTTTCCACATCAAACTCTAAACAAAGCCAAGGCTATATAAACTCATTTTTAGGTCTTTTACGCTAAACACACAACATTAGACATTTTACTTTCACGCTTTTGAGGCAGAAGCAATACTCTTGCACTTTGTTCTTCGATTTGGAGCAAAGATTCTCAATTCGAGTTCTTCGATAGAGAAGCTTTTTTCATCCCTTTTCTTTACTGTTTTCTTTTCTATTTATTGATTATGTTTACCTCAGCTATGGCTGAGTAGTTCTTTTGTTGGGTGTAAGGTTTCAAAGGGGCTCTCATGGTTCGATTTCTTAATAAGTTTTTAGACTAGGACACCGATTAGGGTTCTTTGTTTTATCCTCTTTCTTAATGCATGTTTGCTTGATTGATCTCCTTGCAATTGAACTTAGGTATTTTTAGAACTACGAAAGTACTGGATCCATATGCTTGACCTAGGGTAAACGAGCAAAGCCGTCACAAGATCTCGAAAGTATACTTGTGGAAGAATTGTGAGCGTTAACGACTTTTAAGTATAATCACTAACTTTTTGCGCGGGCTGAGACGAAAGCTACCGGTCGAGTATTAAAGTTGTAGGTGTGTAGGGTGTACGAACGTATACTACACATAGTGTCCGTGTTCCAAGTTCAAGAATCCAAAGACGACAAAAAGTCGCTTTAGAAGTCCTAGCAAAGTCTTAGTAGAAATCGGCCATGAACCCTAGAGAATACCCTTTGCCCAACATTTCGTTTAATTGTTTTACAACCTCGTTTTAATCATTTGCTTGCTTACTTTCTGTTTTATTCAATTTCTTAATTTAGTTTATTTTTCCCGAGCTACAATCGTGACAACAAAACACATTAAAAATATAGATTACGTCTAGACACAAGGTAGGAGTTGTTTGAAATTAGACACCACCTCCACGTGGATTCGATCCCTAAATACTACTTCGCGTGTTGTACTCTTGCAGCCTAGTAATTGGGTAAACCCAACACGACGGTTGATGAGGACATCGAGCCAAAGGCCCAATTGTATAGGGTTTCTTCCTTTTATTTCCTTGGCGTTGTTTTTCTCTTTAAATACCTAAGGCCTTGGTCTAAACTCTTTTACGCAGACAATAATTAAAGTTTTTACCTCGTTTTTGTTTCACAAAAACCCTATCTCTCTCTCTAGTTTGTGAGCTAAGTCCAAGTACAGAGATTTCCTTGAAGTATCAATAGGCATACGCACCTATTGTGGTTCTCAACACGCCACCATCGATCCATCCTATCCTGTTGAAGACAAGGAGAGACCGTTGTCCAATTGTCTCAGCAACCCCGGTCTAGATCTCGACCCTCTCGGCCAAGAACTCGACCATATCGATCCCAAAGCTCGCCTACTCGACCCCGGTCTAGTTGTGTAGGGCTTGGAGCTTGCATCATCTGGTATCAGAGCCTCAAAAGCTCCTATATCTAAGGTGTAATCGTTCCCTTGTCTCTTTTTTAATTTTAGATACCTGTTTTGTTCTTGTTTAGGTTGTTAGTACAAAGAAAAAAAAAAAAAAAAAAG
>PKMM01042974.1:378481-397722 GCA_002933915.1 Eutrema heterophyllum | reverse complement strand
TATCCTCTCACCCATGAACTTCATACTCTTTTTCCTTGACATAGTTTTTATCCCAAGAGGTTTTTCTATGTTAAGGTTTTAATGAGGTGATGCTTCATGGGTTTCCAAGCTTAGCCTTCGTTTCTCTTTGGCTAAGCTTGAGGGGGAGTATTGATCAAGTCTATCTTGTGCATTATCAGGGTTGTGCAAAACCCGTGTTTTGCACAACTCACAAGTCATTCAAGAGTAGGAAACAAGTATTCTGAGCATGTGCAAATATGGTGTCAAAGGAAACTCCGTGCAAAGTTCGTGATCAGGAGAAAGGGTGTAAGTATGGCTCAGCTAGAGAATAGAGACGTTGGAGACAAGTCCCTTTCATACTGGCGTGGTCCCCTCTCTCCTTGGTTACCGTTGTGGTCCTTGTGGTCCAAACCTTGGTTACTGTTGCTGAGCAGTCACTTTCACTCCTCTTCACATGTTTCTTATTTCTTGTCCTTACTCTAGATATTTTGCATTTTATTCTTATTGTATGCTCTTATATATACATTGAAAAGGAAAAACAAGAAATAAAAAGTTGAGAGATTTAATTCTTCTCTCTCTTATTCTCGTCATTCTCTCTCTCTAATCTCTTATCAATTCCGCAAATTCTAACATGGTATCAGAGCACAAATCGATTCTAGATCCATAAATTCTTACCTTTCATTCTTGTTCTTGAATCTTGTTCTTCATTCTGGTTCTTATTCTTGTTCTTGAATCTTGTTCTCATTCTTGTTCTTCAAACTTGCTCTTCATTCTGGTTTAAAATTCATTCTGGTTTCTTTTGCAAAATTCTGAATCTTTACAATGGGATCTTATGTTCTTACTACTGAAAACTCAAAACCCATTGTTATTCCAGTTATCCTCAAAGGGGGAAACTATCTTTTGTGGTCAAGAACCACGAAAACAGCATTGTGTGGACGCGGGCTTTGGAATCATGTCTTGGAAGACAGAACACCAAAGGAGGACGACACCAAGGATAAAGAGAAGGATGAGAAAGCCATTGCTGAAGAGGCAAAGTGGTTCCAAGAATATCAAACTGTTCTTGGTCTCATCCAGAATTCTCTCATACCATCTATTCTTGAAGCATACTCCTACTGTGAGACGGTTAAAGCTTTGTGGGAGACTCTCAAAAACGTTTATGGAAATGTTTCCAACTTGAGTCGTGTTTTTGAAGTGAAGAAGGCTATCAATGACCTGAGCCAAGAAGATATGGAATTCACCAAGCATTTTGGGAAGTTTCAGTCACTATGGGCAGAGCTTGAGATGCTTAGGCCATCAACAATGGATCCTAAGGTACTCAATGAAAGGCGTGAGCAAGACAAGGTGTTTGGTCTGCTTCTCACCTTGAATCCGACCTTCAATGATCTCATCAAGCATATTCTTCGAGAAGACAAGAACGAACTAGACACCCTCACCCTTATAAGTTAAGATGGTTAAATGATAAGGCTGAATTACGAGTGACGGACCAAGTACTAGTACCATTCAATGTGGGCAAGTCCTCGGATGAAGTCGTGTGTGATGTTGTTCCGATGCAAGCTGGCCATCTTCTTCTTCGTAGACCTTGGCAGTTTGATAAGGACGCCATTCACCATGGCAGAAGTAACATGTATACGTTTGTCCATGATAAAAAAAAGTATAACTTGACACCTCTCACGCCAACTCAAGTACATGAACTTCAAGTTAAGATGTTAAAAGAAAAGGACAATACGAACAGGAACAACTTGTTAATTAAGCCCAGCTATGTCTCTAAGGCAATCACTTGCAAAGAACCGGTATTACTAATGATCTTTAAGGAGTCTTTGAGTGCAGGTTCTAGTGCGATGGAGCAACAACTTCCTACTGAAGTTACTAAGCTATTGGATCGATTTTCTGATGTGTTTCCTGATGAGATACCCCCTGGCTTACCTCCCATAAGGGCGATAGAGCACCAGATCGATTTCGTTCCCGGAGCTTCGTTACCCAATCGAGCCGCATATCGCGTTAACCCGGAGGAGGCCAAAGATTAGAGAAGCAAGTGAGGGAACTCATGGACAAGAGCTATGTTCGTGAAAGCCTTAGTCCATGTTCCGTTCCAGTCCTTTTAGTGCCAAAGAAGGATGGAACGTGGAGGATGTGTGTGGATTGTCGCACCATTAACAACATAACGATCAAATACCGCCATCCAATACCGAGGTTAGATGATATGCTTGATGAGCTTTCTGGTTCTAACTTGTTCTCTAAGATTGATCTCAGGAGCGGATACCATCAGGTAAGGATGAGAGAAGGTGACGAATGGAAGACAGCCTTCAAGACCAAGCAAGGCCTCTACGAGTGGTTAGTTATGCCGTTCGTGCTAACCAATGCGCCGAGCACCTTCATGCGACTTATGAATGAGGTTTTAAGACCCTACATCAGTAAGTTTGTAGTGGTATACTTTGATGATATGCTCATTTATAGTTGAAATCTAGCTGAACACTTAACTCATTTGGAACAAGTACTTAAGATGCTTCAACGAGAAGGCCTTTACGCCAACTTGAAGAAGTGCACTTTTTGCGCTGATGAACTTGTGTTTTTAGGCTTTATTGTGAGTTCACAGGGGCTTAGAGTGGATCAGGAGAAGGTCCGAGCCATCCAAGAATGGCCCACACCAACGAACATTAGCCAAGTTTGGAGCTTTCACGGATTGGCTAGTTTTTACCAACGGTTCGTGAAGGATTTTAGCACCCTTGCGGCACCTCTCACTGCCATCGTCAAGAAGGATGTGACATTCAAGTGGGGAGACACTCAGGAGGAGGCCTTCAAAGGCCTAAAGGATCGCTTGACCAATGTTCCGATTTTGTCTTTACCCGATTTTTCTAAAACGTTTGAAATTGAGTGTGATGCATCAGGTTTAGGGATCAGTGCTGTTCTTACTCAAGGAGGCAAGCCTGTTGCTTACTTCAGTGAGAAGCTTAGTGGTGCCACGCTCAACTATATTACCTATGACAAGGAGCTTTACGCCTTAGTCCGAGCCATGGAAACGTGGCAGCACTACCTACTAGCGAAGGAGTGTGTCATACACACGGATCATGAGACGTTGAAGCATTTGAGAGGGCAAACGAACCTCAAGAGATGGCATGCTAAGTGGCTGCAATTCATAGAGACATTCCCTTATGTAATCAAATACAAGAAGGGAAAGGACAACGTAGTAGCTGATGCCCTATCTCGGAGACACGCGTTTATCTCCACCATGGAAGCCCAGGTTCTAGGATTTGAAATGATTATTCCTTTATATGAATCTGATCTTGATTTTGCAGAGATATACAAGAACCATGGAAAGGGAGCCCACATGTCTTACTATGTCCATAACGGCTATCTTTTCAAAGACAAACGATTGTGCATTCCACAATGCTCGCTAAGGGAGCTTATCGTCCGAGAAGTGCATGGAGGAGGCCTAATGGGTCATTTTGGCGTGGACAAGACTCTTGCCATGCTTAAGGAGCATTTCTTTTGGCCACACCTCAAGAAATCAGTCGAAACTTTCTGCGCAAGATGTATCACTTGCAAGAAAGCCAAGTCTCGGGTTACCCGCATGGTTTGTTTCTTCCTTTACCGATTCCTACTTCACCATGGATTGATATTTCTATAGATTTTGTGCTAGGGTTGCCCAAGATCAGACACAAGGACTCCATCTTTGTCGTGGTGGATCGGTTTTCAAAGATGGCGCACTTCATTCCATGCGCCAAGACGAACGATGCTACACAAACCGCGGACCTCTTTTTCAAAGAGATTGTCCGACTACATGTTGGAGGACGATCATCTCGGATCGAGACACCAAGTTCCTGAGCCACTTTTGGAGAACCCTCTGGAAGAAACTAGGCACCAAGCTGCTCTTCTCCATGACCTGCCATCCACAAACCGATGGCCAAACCGAAGTGGTCAACCGGACGCTCGGAACACTACTTCAAGCGACTATAGGGAGAAATCTTAAAACTTGGCTGAAACCTTACCTTTTGTTGAATTTGCTTATAACAGGGCTGTCGATAGTGCTACTCACTTGTCTCCCTTTCAGGTGGCATATGGATTCAATCCCCAGACGCCAATGGATCTTACGCCTCTACCTCAAACCGAGTTCTTAAATCTCGATGGAGTAAAGAAGGCCGAGGAAGTGAAGAAGCTCCATCAAGCGATCAAGGAGCAGCTCAAAAGGACCAATGCCCAACGTGTTAAGAATGCCAACAAAGGCAGGAAGCAAGTGTCCTTTGAAGTTGGAGAGTGGGTGTGGTTACACATGAGGCCGGAGAGGTTCCCGGATCAATGCAAATCGAAACTATCGCCCAGCGGAGACGGCCCGTTCAAGATCTTAGATAATATCAATGAAAATGCCTACAAGCTCGAACTCCCAGGTGAGCTTAAAGTGTCAGCTACGTTTACTGTTTCTGACTTAGCTCGTTTTAATGCAGGTGAAGACGTTTTGGGGTCAACACCTTTTGAAGAGGGAGGGACTGATGAGGACATCGAGCCAAAGGCCCAATTGTTTAGGGTTTCTTCTTTTTCTTTCCTTGGCGTTGTTTTTCTCTTTAAATACCTAAGGCCTTGGTCTAAACTCTTTTACGCAGACAATAATTAAAGTTTTTACCTCGTTTTTGTTTCACAAAAACCCTATCTCTCTCTCTAGTTTGTGAGCTAAGTCCGACTACAGAGATTTTCTTGAAGTATCAATAGGCAGACGCACCTATTGTGGTTCTCAACACGCCACCATCGATCCATCCTATCCCGTTGAACACAAGGAGAGACCGTTGTCCAATTGTCTTAGCAACCCCGGTCTAGATCTCGACCCTCTCGGCGAAGAACTCGATCGTATCGATCCCAAAGCTCGCCTACTCGACCCCGGTCTAGTTGTGCAGGGCTTGGAGCTTGCATCAACGGTACTCATTCTGACGTGTCACGGGTGCAGCTCTTCTGCCCGTGGTGGCTCTGGTTTCGGGGCGGCTTCATCTGCATTCAAGGTTTCGGGTATATTTAAGGATCCAACCATTGGATCGTCTCTAATCCAATTGCATTTGAAAGCTGGTTGTCTCTTCTTTGTTGTGTCCAAATTTGGAGATGATCGGACGGTGAGAAAGACTTTTTTGACTGCAAGACTTTTGACGGTCCAAGTTTTTCCAAAAACGTACTTTTGTTCCGAAATGCACTCTTTTATCCCAAGTTACCTGAAATGTCTTTCAAAACTCTAAAACATGGAAATCACTTGAAAACCATTGAAAACAGAGTTAGAACACCTGCAAAAGATTAAAGCGATCCATAAAAGTGTTATCACTGGAGCCGAAGCTTTTCCTTTGAGAAGATCCTTGTATACTTGCTCTTCATGAAATTTAACCTCCTCGAAGATCCGGTCAATATCGGGTGTGGTCAACCCTCCAGACTGGACCGACGAACCGCCAGGAGATAGCTGCTGAGAGAGCTGTGTCTCTCGCTCGGTGACCCTGGAAGTCACCTCGTTGAAGAACTGCTCGGCCTTCTCTGAAACAAAGGCACCATTCTTCTTCTTCCGGTGCGTCCGCTCATATACTTGGAGTTGGCTCAAGTGGCGCACAACATAAGTGTGGTTGAGATAGAGAATCACGTTGCTAGCAATGGTAAGACTAGCTTGGATGAGGATGATTGGAGCGAGCTCAAGGCACCTAAGGTAGACCTCAAACCGCTTCCTACGGGACTAAGGTACGCTTTCTTAGGTCCTAATGAGTCCTATCCGGTCATTGTGAATGATAGCCTTAGTGATGATGAGTTATCCGCTCTATTGCATGAGTTGCATAAGTTTAGGAGAGCCATTGGATATTCACTTGATGATATCAAAGGCATATCTCCTACACTTTGCACTCACCGCATACATCTAGAAGATGAAACGAGGACCTCCATAGAGCATCAAAGACGAATAAACCCGAATTTGAAAGAGGTTGTTAAAAAGGAGATCCTCAAGCTTCTAGACGCGGGAATCATATATCCGATCTCGGATAGCACATGGGTTTCCCCGGTGTATGTGGTTCCCAAAAAGGGTGGGATAACATTGGTTAAAAATGAGAAAAATGAATCAATCCCAACTAGAACAATAACGGGTCATAGGATGTGCATATACTATAGGAAGTTGAACTCCGCATCTAGAAAAGATCACTTTCCTCTACCGTTTATTGATCAAATGTTGGAACGATTAGCAAACCACCCTTTCCTATTGCTTTCTAGATGGTTATTCAGGATTCTTTCAAATTTCCATTCACCCGAATGACCAAGAGAATACGACATTTACATGTCCTTATGGCACATTTGCTTATCGAAGGATGCCGTTTGGACTATGTAACGCACCCGCCACATTTCAAAGGTGCATGATGTCGATCTTCTCGGATCTAATTGAGGAGATGGTCGAGGATGACTTCTCGGTCTATGGCTCCTCGTTTGCTTCTTGTTTGTCCAATCTTTGTAGGGTTCTCACATGGTGCGAAGAGAAACAACCTCGTGCTTAATTGGGAAAAGTGCCACTTCATGGTGCGGGAAGGCATAGTGTTGGGACACAAGATCTCGGAAAAGTGCATAAAGCGAATATTGAAGTGATGATTGAAGTGATGATGAGTCTAGAGCCTCCAAATTCGGTCACTAGTGTTCGAAGCTTCTTGGGACATGCGGATTTCTACCGCCGGGTTATCAAGGACTTCTCAAAGATCGCGCGTCCTCTCACACGGCTCCTTTGCAAGGAAGTGGAGTTCAAGTTTGATGAAGAATGCCTTGAGGCGTTTTTGGAGATCAAGAAGGCTCTTGTGAGCGCATCAATAGTCCAAGCTTCGGATTGGGATTACCTTTTGAGATTATGTGTGACGCAAGTTTTTACGCGGTAGGAGCGGTTCTTGGGCAAAAGAAAGATGCATGTGATTTACTATGCTAGTAGGACACTTGATGATACACAAGGAAGGTACGCTACTACGGAGAAAGAGCTACTTGCGGTTGTGTTTGCTATCAAGAAGTTTAGGTCCTATGTGGTTGGCTCCAAGATCATTGTCTACACGGATCTACGCCAAGAAGGATACCAAACCAAAACGTCTTAGGTGGATTCTACTTCTCCAAGAGTTTGATATGAAGATTGTTGATAAGAAGGGTATTGAGAATGGAGTGGCGGATCACTTATCGAGGATGCGCATTGATGATATATTCTTATAGATGACTCTCTTCCCGAAGAGCATCTTATGTTGGTTGGCGTTTTGAGGAGAGGTCTTGAAGCGGTGAGGAGGCTAAAGGTTTGGAAGATGAGAAGCTACAATGGTATGCAGACAATGTCAACTACTTAGCTTACAGGAAAGAACCGCCGAGGTTGGATGGTGATATTCCCATATTTTACCCGTTTTAGCATGCATATTATTTAGTGTTTCGGGTCTCATGCATGTATCTTTCATAGTTTTTATAGCATTTTTTGTCTAAATTAAAGTATTAGGTGTTTTCATTAGGTCCTAGTGAGTCTTGCATGCATTTGGAGTGTTTCTAGGTGTTTTGGAGACAATTGGGATGATTGGAGTGATTGAGCTTGAGAGAAGGAAGAGTTCACCCGAGGTGTCTCAAATATGTGGCAGGAAGAAAGCCTCGCGATCTGATTCAGCTTCAACGGTCTTCATGGAAGTTGTAGAGGAAGGAGTTAGCTGTCTACTGGATTTGGATTCAGATCATTCGGATGTGTGGTTCCAGAGATATGGCCGATTTACTGAATGTGTGTCCGTCTGGCCGCTCAACCATACACCTACACCGACCAGCCTTGGGCGGTGCAACCGACCGGTGTAAGGTCATAAGCTAAGCACCGACCAAGACCTCCTGCAACCTTCCGGTGCAACAAAGCAGTGTGTATGTCTCAAAACCAGATTTGGCCAAGTTAAAACCCGGTTTGTCCTGGGTTGACCCGGTTCGCCCAAGACCTTATAAATACTTGAAAACCTAATTTTTTTTGGTAAGTCTTCTTCTCCCAAGAGTTGGGCACGACCCAAACTCTCTTTTGGAGGGATTTTGATTGCTCTTCATAACAAATGCCACTCTAGAAAAGATTTCTTCAAAATCTTTTATTTATGCAATTTCTTTATCTTTATGTCTTTTTCTCTTTTGTTCTTTAGATTTTAGACTTTTTGTCGGATCATGGTTTGCTTGATTATGATGATTTGAAGATTGATTTATGATGGTTATGTTATGAATCCTTGCTTTCCTTTCTTATTTAGTGTTCTTTATGCTAGATTAGGCTTGAGAAAGTTAATCTAGAACTAAGGGAATTTCATGCACACCAAGTGTTTGATAAAATTCTCCAAAGAACTAAATAAGATTTTTACATATCTTAGCTCATGAGAATGGCTGTCTATGGTGTATTTTGGTTATTGGAACTTGATATTAATGCTTTTTAGTCATTTAATCACAAATGAGAATTTGATCTTGATTAAGTGATTAATAAAGAGGTTAGTGTCATGAGAGTGAATTAACCTTATTCAAGTGTTCTAGACCTAAAGAATAGCATAGATTGTGTGCATTTGCATCATTAGTTAATTGTCTTGATGGTTAGATGATGATGATTTAGGTTGATTCTTGTTAGATCCTTCACATATGTTAGTCTTAATGCTAGATTTAGATTGAGAGATCAAATCTAGAACTAAGGCATTTCACGCCCGAGAGGTGTTTGATGAAATGCTTGAACCAAGCCTTTTGTGAGCTTTTCACATCCTTGCCAATGAGAGTTGATGTCAAGGGTGATTAGTGAACTAATTGGGATTGTTTATTAATGCTCATTGATTATCTAATTGCAAACGAGAGTTATGTCAATTAGGCGATTAGTGCCATGAGAATGGATTAGTCATATTATTGAACTCCATGTTCTAGGATAGTGTTTAATGCAATCTTTGTCATCATTATTTGATTGTTAATCATTCCTTTGATAGTTTATTCCATGATCCAACACTTCTATATTTTGTTTTCTTTCTTGCATTTTACTTTTTTAGTTTAAAATCATAGAAATATAAAAACCCAAATCATTTGCTCTAGCTTAAACGATTTCTTGCATTCCTAATGTGTTGTTCTTTGTGCCTCCCTTGGATTGATCCCTAAATACTACAATGATGGAGTGTTTGGGTAATTTATTTGGATACACACAATTATCCTTCATCAATTTGGAGCCGTTGCCGGGGAGGCAATAGCAATAACCATTAGGATTTAGATTCTTCTTGAGACTAGAGCTTTTTATTTTCTTTTGTTGCTAATCTTTTCAGTTTTCTTGTAATTTTCATGAACGGAGTGAAATGATGAAGCAACCGTCAAGCTAGTGACCTTAAACGCGCCCTTGGGGACCTCCCCAAGCCATGCTCTAGCAATCCGTCACTCTTCGTGGGGTCTTCTTCCCCGTCTAGGTAACACTCCAACCCTTGTACATAGTTTTTCATTTTTCTTGAGTCTTGCATTGTATAGTTGTTTTTGTCTTTTGTTGTTGGTTCTTCCTTTAAATTTATTTCACACCGGGACGGTGTGATTTAAGTTTGGGGGAGGGATCGGTATCTAATCATGTTTCTTTGTGATCTTATTTAGATTTTTGCATATTTAGTCTCATACATTCACGCATTCATATAAGGCATAGAAAAACACAAAAAATCGAAATTTTTTGAAAATACAAAAAGAAAGCATGTAGTTGCATTTCATGAATATGATCGAGTCTAGTAGCATATAGGTTGCATTTTACGTGCATAGGGAGCAATGATGATCTTTCCTTGTAGAGTATCATTTTAAGAGCTTGGTTCAATGCCCTCGTTGCTAGTTGTTTGATGCTTTTGATCTCGTGTTTGAAATCAAGGATGAACCATATTTTGATCTCACGTTTCATTACTAGGGTCTTAGCTAAAGCAAGTTTTGATTTGAATCAAATCCTACTTAAGTGAAAACCATAACTTTGACATTGAAATTATCGTGTTCATGCATGTCATAGTGAATTCATGGATACCACATACATATTTGGGCTCTCTTATCCTTTTCACAACTCTTTTGCTAGCCCAAATAGCTGATTCCCCTCATTGGAACGGTTAACCATACTTTTAACCTACCCTCCTTTCAAACCAAAATCTTTAGTGTGTGAATGTGAGGCCTAATTTTTCGAGTAAGCTTGGCAAAAAGTGTAGAGTTTAGGGCGACAAGGATAGATTTGCATGTAGATCTAGCCCAACATTAAGGGTTAGACTAGGATAAGCTTGTGGGAAAGGGAAGTCTTGGGTTGGAATGAATGAAAATGTGTGACTAATGGGATTGTGGAATGAGAAGGAAGTGAGTCCTAAGGAGAACGTGAAGGTGAAAGGGGAATGCAATAATGTGAAGTGGTTGGTGCAAGTCAATAAGATTAGCTCTTAGAAATAGTTATAGACTCTTGGAGTTCAATGAAAAAGGAAAGGGCCAAAAATCGGCTAAGACATCAAATGATGAAAGATGAGGCAAGGCAAAGAAAAAGAAAGAAAAGAAGAGCTAAGGAAACAACAAGAGAAGCACGAAACCACAAGATTCAAAGAAGAAGAAAAAATTCCCCAAGTGAGAAAAGATGAAGCAGAAGAAAAAGTAAACGTTTGGGATATGAAGGCAAGATTGCCTTATGAGAAAAGGGTAGTTTAGGCATGGGCTTCATGGGTAGAGATGCTAGGGTTAGAGACATTTTTAGGCATTGGGTAGATGTGAGTCTATCCTTGTATGCATAGATTGCCTTTTACTTTTAGCATTTTGCTAAAGCTTGCTCATTCATTGAGAGATCCCTTGCATTGGAATAATCCCATACATTTGAGATCATCTTAATCTCAAGACCTTTACCCTAGCCAAATGAATTCACTCGTCTTGTATGAACATGTGTCGAACCACTTGCATTTAAAAATCATGGCCTTTAGACCGACACACCATGGTACTCAATCATCATTATCTCCTCTATGAGCCCGTAATAATCTATCTCAGTGCTTCCACGAACATAGACACCGTAATGTTGAGTTTTTTTATCTTGGCCATGCTTATATGTGTGGAAGCAGCAGTATCCTCGTGAGAAGTATATAGGCCAAGATGTATAATTACAACTCGGACCTTGTACGAAATCCAACATCCATAAGGGAAATTCATATGACTCGGTAGCATCGTTAATCTACAAATGAAGTATAATAGATAATAATTTCTAATTAGTCATTAGAATTCGTATAATAATAACAATGATCATCACTTAATTAAACTCACATAGTCTTTACACAATTCGGCAAAGTGTTGGTCTTTCGCTAATTGCAATGCATTACTTGTAATTTTCGGGATACACTTTGTCATATACTCTTCAAACATCATGTGTAAGTTATGAAATTAAATACGCAGATAAGTATAAACAAGAGACATCGTACTTATCAAAATAAGTTTGTCTAGAAATTGAAAATAATACCTTTCATAGGGCACAAATGTTTCACAATTAAGCAGCATAAACGTCTGGAGCACATTGTAGTCATCATCCGTGAACCATCCATCAGTGGGTTTCCCACTAACTCGACCTTCATGGTAGAACAAGCTTGGCACATTTGGATAAAAATATGTAAATCGGATATCTCCGGGAACTGCAGCTTCATCTATAACTTCTGGATGTCCAAAATAATTTGCACATGCATTTGAAATGTCCTCATTCAAACATTGTGCAACAATCGAACCCGTAATACGTGTCTTGTTTTTAACTTTCTTCTTTAGATGATACATGTATCGCTCGAACGGATACATCCACCTATATTGGACAGGACCACCTAAAACAGCTTCATCAGGCAAGTGCCCAGGGAGATGTTCCATAACATCAAAGAACGACGGAGGAAATATCTTCTCCAAATTACAAAGCTTCACCGCGATATTTTCTTTCAAAAGAGCAACATCTTCGTTTCGTAAGGTCTTCGCTGAGATATCCCGAAAGAAGAGTGCAATTTCTACACACATATATAATAACACTTAATATCAATTATCAATGTAAGTATAAATATCATGAAAATAAATAATAAACCATAAATTAAACTACCTGAAATTGTTGTGTGTACATTTCTCGGAAGGAGTTCCAAAAACGCAAATGGGAGAAGTCATTGCATGATGACGTGACAATCATGACTTTTTAGCCATGATAGCTTTAAATTGTTTCCTTCTATACAACGACTAAACTTTGACGCATATCCATCTGGGAATTTTATATCATTTTTCATCCATAGCAGGAAATGTCTTTTTCCTTAGTTCGACAACCTAAATATTGGCACAGGCATTGTTCCATCTTGGTTAATATGAAACTCCCGTCTTCTACATAGTGCTGGGAGATCTATCCTCGATTTAATGTTATCTTTCGTCTTTCCGGGAACATTCAACACCGTGTTGATGAGATTATCGAAGAAATTTTTCTGAACGTGCATGAAGTCAAGGTTGTGTTGAAGAAGAAGGTTTTCCCAGTACGGTAACTCCCAAAAGATACTCTTTTTTACCCAATTATGATCATCTCCGAAGCCAGATATAGTTCGAGCCGGCTTTTTGTGTCCGTTTCCTCCAAAATCAACTGTTCTGGACAACCCCACAATGTTGTCTATTCTTTCTCGAAGAATTTCCACTCCATTCAACCATGGTGGGGGATCATCTGTTATTGCTTTGCCCCGTGTAAACGCTTGAACATTTCGCCTGTAAGGATGATCTTGAGGCAAAAACATTCTATGGCAATCAAACCAACTATGTTTCCTTCCATTTGGTAACCAAAACGATTTTGTCTCATCTAGACAATATGGACAAGCTAAACGGCCATGCGTCATCCAACCAGACAACATGCCATATGCCGGAAAGTCACTGATTGTCCACATCAACGCAGCTCGCATCGTGAATTTTGTTTTCCTGGATATATCATATGCTTCCACACCGTCACTCCACAGGCTCTACAATTCTTCAATCAACGGTTGAAGGTAAATATCTAGACTTTTCTTTGGATGTTTTGGCCCGGAAACTAGTACCGACAGATAGAAAAATTCCCTGTTCATGCACATGTCGGGGGGTAAATTATAAGGAGTTACGATCACTGGCCAAACCGAGTGTGCCTCACCATTCATACCAAGAGGATTAAATCCATTTGTTGATAAGCCTAGATAAATATTACGACTTTCAGCAGCAAAATTAGGATATACCTCATTAAAATGCTTCCATGCGGCTCCATCTGAAGGGTGATGCATTTCTCCTTCAGAACACTTACGTTCAGCGTGCTATCGCATATGAGATGCAGTCGTCTCTAATTGGTATAGTCGCTTCAACCTCTCTGTAATCGGCATATAAAACATTCTTTGCTTAGGTCAATTTTTCCCTTTTCCATTGTTCGGGTGGTATCTATCTTTACCACAAAACCGACAATGCAACAACTCTCGATCTTCCCCCTTCCAAAAGAGCATGCAATTATCCTCGCAAACATCAATCTTATATACAGGTAGCCCAAGCGCTCGTGTCAACTTCTTCATCTCGTAGTATGATGCTGGAGCTTTATTTGGCTTGGGCATAACATCTTTGAAAGTCTGCGATATCTCATCCACGCATGCCTCTGCCAAATTATAATCGGTTTTTTTTTCATCATACGTGAAGCCACATATAATTGAGAAATTCTTTCAGCACATCCGTCGTAAAGGGGTTGGTTGGCGGCCTCAAAAGCTCGAAAAACGCTATCATGATATGGCTCTTCATTGGTTGTTTCCATCATATTCTCCAATGCATGGGGCGACCCAACGTCTTGTCCCTCGTTAACATTTGCATATGGAAAATACTCGTAAGTATCTACCGCAACTTGAAAATTTATAGCTTGCTCATCCCACGTTACTTCTTCACCAGTAAAATGACTTGTCCTCGAGGATTCGCCAACATCATAACAGTTTTCTCCATGGCTCGACCAAACATAGTAATTTCCCTTAAATCTCACTCGAAAAAGATGACTAGATACAGTTCTTGCATCACGTCGCTTCCGGTTCTTACATCGCGCACAAGGACACAATAAAGTGTGTCTTTCTTGGTAAGACGCTTGATTACAAGCAAATGCAAGAAATACGTTAATCCCCTCTATAAACTCTTTTGATACACAATTTCATATTGGATCAATACGTCGATCCATCCACTCTCTTGATTGAAAAAAATGAGATATTTAGGAGAATAGAATGCTTGAAAAGCTAATATAATGGAAGAGAAAATGAGATATGCGATTCAGAAAAAGAAGAAAATGAGATATATGGGTAGAGAACAATTTGGTTTTATAAAGATGAAAATATAGCCACAGTTTAGCCACTTTCCATTTTCTTTGGTTTTATATTATAAAAATGATAGGATTGGGACATTGTCGGTGGACAAACGTGACGTTTACTTTCCCGTGCTAAATCTGTGACAATATTCGTCTTAGCCACGCAAACGGATAGTGGCTACACTGTGGCTTTAGTTTTATATATTTTCTTTCATATTATAAAAATGATAGGATTGAGACATTATCGGTGGACAAACGTGAAGTTTACTTTCCGGTGCTGTAATTTGTGACTATATCCGTATTAGCCACGAAAATGAATAGTGGCTATAGTTTTATATTTGGTTTTATATTATAAAAGTGGTAGGATTGAGATATTGTCAGGGGACAAACATGCAACTAAAGATCCCGTACTGTAATTCGTGACTATATTCGTATTAGCCACGAAAACAGATAGTGGCTACACTGTGGCTATATTTCATATTTAGTTTTATATTGTCACAAATATATTGTCTGTGGCTTTTCATTTTCATGACTACGCTCTTTCGCTACAGAATGTCAAAAAAAAAACAAAATTCTAAAACATAAAACCTGAAAACTTAAATGTGAAATTCCAAAATCCAATATCATACATTACCAAAAGTTGTACAGAAGATCCAATCATACATTCTCAAAAGACTAATAGATTAAAGTCTAAAAATTCTTACAAAATATGCAAATTTTAGTCTCCAAAAATTACTAGCACACCACTTATCTAAGTTAGCTTGTTGTGTTTGGGTAGGGGCAGTAACCGACACTGTTGTAGTCGGGTTAGTGGTCGTGGCAGCAGGAACCGAAGGTTGGAGAGTACTGGGATTAACCCTGAGATTTTATAGGATCGCATTTTGCGCTGTTCGTTGTGCAACCATCTCTTCCTTAAACTCATTCAATAAAGCATCTAGGGTCTTACGGGTGTAGTTATTTGCAGCTGAAGATGCAGCGCTTGTAGATCCTATAGCTCATGGTGGCATGGCAGGACCTTAAGCTGAAGCCCTTGGAGGCCTTCTCTGTTGCATCTCTGGAAATATACAAAATACAGAAGTCATTACACAGCAAGAATTAATGATACGAAATAACATCCCTTAACTCAATAAAAGCAGACATCATAAAGTAAGAGAAAAACAAACAACCAAAAAAAATTAAGTGAAGCTTCATCATAAAGACATGGCATATCGTGAAACAAGTATCAAACAAGAGAATTAGAAAATATATTTTCCTATGCCCTTAAGTAAAGAAGCAAACTAACCAACGAGACATAAGTCATTTCGATGCAGATTTACATGGTTAATTGGAAAAAAAAGCTTAGATTTTTTCTTACTAAAGATGTCAAAAACACTCACACCCCACGATGGAAGAGAAACCTTCTAAAAACTATACAAAATTACAAACACAAACACAAACACAAAAAGTCTTTACTACATAGCCAAAAACAAAGTTAATTGAAAAAAAAATCTAATACTGAACTGAACTGCACAAAAGATATTTCAATTATCAAAGAAAAAGTATTCTTACTCTACTTCCTGCCTTCCTGGTTCTCGACACTTACAATAAGAAAACAAAAGTTTTATAAATCAAAAGTTGCTTCACAATCTTCAAAATCTTATCTTACTAGTTCCAATCAAACGATTTTTGCAAACCAAAACTAGAGAAACATTTTTTTGAAAGAAGAAAACCAAAACCAAAACCCAAAGTAGAGAAACACCAACGATGGAAGAGAAAATCTAAACCCAATTCCAAACCCCCAATTCCAAACCCTAGACGATACCAAACACTAAATCAAATTGAATTTTCACAAAATTAAGTTTGTAAGAGAAAAACCAAACACAAATTTCACAAAACAATTCCAAATCCTAAGCGTTTATACATTGAAAGAGAACAAACACTTCTGGAGAAAGAGGAAGAGCAAACGTACCCGGCAGAGTCGAGTCGGAGGGTCGTGCGCGACGACGGTCGGAGTTTTGGCCGGAGGAAACCATGGGGGCTCGAGGAGGAAGAGATTTGAGAGCGAGGGGTTTTTTTCTTTTTCTTAAGTATAAACGCTTAGGGATTATGTTGAGCAATGTGAGAGACTCTCACTGAGAGTTAATAAGGGTGGCAAAAACGAATAGTCACAAATTATATTTGGTTTTATATTATAAGGAGGATAAGATTGGACATTTTCGGTGGAACAACGTGAGGGACGGGTTGCCATGGGATATATGTGGCTAAATCGTGACATACTTAGCCACGGTTTAGTAACGAATGCGTTTTGTGGCTCTATAATCACAAATATATTGTGGTAAAACCATGGCAATAGTAGCCACGAAAACTGCATGACTAATTCGTGGGTTTTTTAGCTACGGAAAAGCCACGTTTCTGTTTTTTTCTTATTTCGTAGCTGTTTTGTTGCTTTTTCGTGGCTATATTGTAAAAAAGCCACGGAATGATCGTGGCTCATTCGTGGCTATACGAGAAATTTCTACTAGTGATTTAATATTCTTCTCATTTTTAGGTAACAAATAATTACGTCCCCAAATCTCTATAATATTCTCCGCCCAGATTACAACAATCACGCACCAACCTAAGAAATCAAAATTTGACCTCATTAATATATTCCTTATATATTAACTAATTAAAGGGAACATTGAAATCATAAATGACCACCTCAAAAGAATTTCATAATATTTAAATTGAACACATGTTGTTATTATAAGTTAAAAAAAGTAAACCATAAATAAGGAGGCTATAAATAATCGTAACAGAAGTTTACCAGAACATAAACTTTTTCCAAAAAAAAAAAAAAAAAACAAGCAAATCATCAAACTAAAAAAATACACACCGCAACGGAAACGACTACTTTGATCCAAAAAAAGGAAACCCCTTCCATCACATTTCAATAGGTAATTTATGCAACCTCGTCTCTTAATAAAAATGCAATAGGTAATTTATGCAACCACAACATTATCATTTCATCTAACATATTTTCTTCGTTTGGACATCTCCTCTATAGATTTGGGATTGACTAAACTATGTTTACAGAATGGATAGAGATGAATGCATACTGTGAAGAAGCAAGGAATTTGACATACGTCGAATCCCCGACTCATTGTGTGTGGGACAAAGATAGCAAAGTGTGGCATAAAAGAGAAAGGGGTCGCTCGATTGCTAGTATTGTAGAACCAAGGAAGTTCACATATGTTGAATTCCCGGCTCACTTTGTATGGGACAAATGTACCAATGTATGGCATAAAAGAGAACGGGACTGCACGATTGGTTGAAAAGTTAACGACGGTGGTAGCATACCAAAATTCAATAAGGCGAAAGAAGATGTCCATGGATGTACCCAACAAATAAACAAAACCAAGGCTACAATACGAAGAAATTTTATGGAATTTTGTCACGTCAAATTTTGTCAGAAGACTAAACAAATGTTTGAGCGGTGGAAATTTTTAAACAATATTATTCCTTAATAACCCAAAGTCTTCTATAATTGTATCATATTCACCCTACAATCATACCACAATAAAATTAAAACAAACCAATATTTATGTTAAAAAGTGCATAAACTGTGTAAAGTATCAAGAAAACCTACAATTACTTACAGCCTACAGGGAAAAAAAAACCACAATGAAAGAACACTACACCGACCCAAAATGAATACATTACCATATTAAACAATATAACAACCAAAATGAAAAGGAAAGAAAATTGGAAAACGTAAACAACATCTCGACAAATAAATTACACTCTCAATTTTTGAAAATATAACTACAACACGTTACCAAATTATTAATAATATTCTTCTCAAACTTCACTTCAATCACGCAACCACCTACGTAAAAACTATTAAATCTCATTAATATATTCCATTTTTTCCCTGGTCAAACCTTTAATATATTCCATATATATTATTGAATTCGCGAAATGATTCAAATCACAGTATCATCACCCGAAAAAAGTATTTAATATAATTAAATGGAACAAATTACGCGTGACGTAAATTCAAAATACACAGAATCATCACGCTCCACAGAAAACGTACCATAAAATATCTTCTAACCAGATTAAAACCCAAAACATACCGAAGACAAAACAAAAACAAAAAATTCTCAAACTCATAAGGTTCTACCGAGATAAGGACCCAATATCTTACCAGAAAACCTTCAAACAAAGCAGAGAAAAACCACACCGGAGTCGATTTCGATCATATTACAAAAGATAATTCTCGCAACCTGTTCTCATAATGATTGATTTTTCTTTCCCTTAGGAAAAATTATGATTAAAAATGATTACTTATAAAACAAACAAAACAGAACTTTAATGTACGTACTTTCGATTAACTAACTTCATAGTTAAAAAATGTTCATTTCGATTGACGACTCCAACAAGTTCTCTGATCTCACATATTTCCTTACATCATGCCATTCGTACGTGTTAAAATTTCAGGTTTGATTGATTTCTGCCTTATTGTTTTCTTGCCGTATTGGAAGAAATTTAAAAAGTAAACAACTGAAAGGTCTATCTTCACAAACGCACACCAAACCACCAATAACATCTCTCCTTCATGTTGCAGGAAACCAATCTAAAGATGGTCAAAGAAGGTAAACAGTCTGACAGTATAGATGGGAAAGCAGTAAAACAAAGAAAGAGAAAATGTGGACAAACAGTCGGTACAAACAACATAGGTGCATCAGATAGAGTGCAACAAAACACCACCGACATATATTATCATTGTAAGTTTCTTTGCGAATCCAAAGAAACTACACGTATAATTTAAAAGCTAATTACAACACCCAAAAAAAAATTCACATTAAAAAAAAACCACTAACTTACGATGACAAACTTTTTTTGCTAGGTGGTTGTACCAAATGCTCCATCCTCCATCCTCCATCCTCCATATACGGTAAGTCAAAGCTATTTATAATTATATATATATATATATATAAATATTTAAATGCTACCTAATGTA
>PKMM01042974.1:323085-377155 GCA_002933915.1 Eutrema heterophyllum | reverse complement strand
ATATATATATAATACTTATATTTAATTTATACAGATGATGCGTCAACAAGTACCCAACAATTGTCGAGACAAGAGAGAAAGGAATTTAAAGGTACATTTAACATACCGACTAAAAATTAAACAAACCTACAAAATTGAGAATTGTTTAATGTTGATTTAATAAATTTTCGCTATCCCCACCAGATTCAATGGCCAGGGAAAATCCAATCTTACAATGCACCCATTGCAATGCATTGGTATGGTATTCAGAGAAATCAAGAACTAATAGAACAGGAGCGCCAATATTCACAATATGTTGCCAACAAAGCCGTGTCAAACTACCATCAATTAGAAAACCGTATACTTTTCTAGAAGACCTACTAGCCAACAGTTTAGCATTTCCTACAGTAATACGAATCTACAATTCCATTCTCGCATTCACATCAATTGGTGCAAAAATAGATCACAGTGTCACATGTGGAAAAGAACCTCCTGGTTTTAGAATACATGGACAAAATTACCATCGTATTGGATCCTTGCTTCCCATGCCTGGTCAGCCACCCAAATTTCTACAAATGTATATCTTTGATACCGAGAACGAAGTGTCCAATCGTATAAATAGTATGTCACGTAGAAACTCAGCTAGGGAACTGGAAGAAGAAATTGTTGAGGGCTTGATTAAGATGTTGGATGAACACAACTGCTTGTGTAAATTCTTTCGAAAAGCTAGAGATCGATACAAAGCAAATGAAGTTGAAGACTTAACAATCAGGTTAGTGGGACAAAAAAGCAAGAGAAAGCAATAGGATCTACCAGAAGTGCAAGAAGTTGCAGGCTTGATTGTAGGAGATTTGACAGCTACTATTGGATACAGAGATGTCGTCCTGCAGTTGCAGTCAAACCACTTGCAATAAATAAATGATAACCACCCTTTGTTCATGAGTTTACAATATCCATTATTGTTCCCATATGGCGAATATGGATTCCATACAGAGATACCACATGCAGTGACACAAGATGGCGAAAGGAAAAGAACGTTTATTAGTATACGGAAATTTTACGCATACCAAATCCAAACAAGGCTCGCTGAAGGGATGACAATTATAAAGGGAGGACGTTTATTTCACCAATATGTGGTTGATGCATACACAACCATTGAGCAAGAACGACTTCGATGGGCAAAAAACAATCAAGACCAACTAAGAGCAGATTTATACAACAATGTCTACGACGCGGTTGGTAAGGGTGATACAGACAGGAAAAAACATGGGAAAAGAATAATTTTGCCATCAAGTTTTACAGGAGGACCAAGGTACATGGTGGAAAAATATCATGACGCAATGGCAATATGTCGAACATATGGGAATCCAACTTTGTTCATCACCATGACTGTAAATCCAAACTGGAAAGAAATAAAAGATCACCTTGCTACCTATGGTGGGGCATCAGGAAATGAAAGACCGGATATTGAAAGCCGTGTTTTTAAAATGAAGCTCGAAGAATTGCTTAAAGATTTAGAGGAAGACAAATTTTTTAGCCCATATATTGCTGGTACGTTACCCCACATATTATATGCAAAGAATGTTTCAAAAACCAATTAAAATAAAACTAATATACTTCTTTACGTTATTTATTTAGTTGTCCAAACAATTGAGTTTCAAAAACGCGGACTGCCGCACGCGCATATGCTTTTATGGCTAGATCAAGCATCTAAAGTCCCTACTCCAAATGAAATCAACAAAATCATCTCAGCCGAACTACCCAGGAAAACAGAAGACCCACTTGGGTTTGAACTTGTGGAAAAGCACATGATGCATGGACATGTGGACACGATAGGCCATCATCACCTTGCATGGATAAAAATGTCTGCACCAAAAAATATCCACGTCAATATAACGATTTCACAACGATAGATAAATCAGGTTATATTGTCTACCGTCGACATCACAACGAGAAGAACATTGTCATCAAAGGAACAACAAGGTTAGATAATCGATTTGTTATCCCTCATAATGTTGATATCTTGAAAAAGTATCAAGCACACATAAACGTGGAATGGTGCAACACATCCAATGCTATCAAGTATATCTTCAAGTATATTACAAAGGGAGTGGGTAAAGCTACCGTTTTGATTGAAAATGGCAGAATCGAGAAAACAAATACGGAGGATAAAGTGGTAAAAGAGAGGAATGAAATTCAAGAGTATCTAGACTGTCGTTATTTATCTGTATGTGAAGCTATGTGGCGTACATTTGCATTCCACATTCACAAAAGAAAACCATCAGTTCAGAAACTTATTATTCATCTACAAGGACAACACTCAATCACATACAAAGATAAAGACAATCTTGGACGTGTCCTCTGTAGATTTGGTATTGAGAAACTATGTTCACATAATGGATGGAGATGAAAAAACGTTGTGAAGAAGCCAAGAAATTGACATATGTCGAATTCCCGGCTCACTTTGTGTGGGACAAAGACAGCAAAGTATGGCATAAAAGAGAACGAGACCGCTCGATTGGTAAAATAGTAAACATCCACCCAGCCGCTGGCGAGCTTTACTACCTTAGGATACTACTAAACGTGGTACCAGGTCCGGAAAGCTATGATGATTTACTCACAGTCGACGGAGAGAAAAAAGAAAATTTCAAAGCAGCATGTTATGCTAGAGGTTTGTTAGACGATGATAAAGAGTGGCATCATGCAATGGATGAAGCAAATCAATGGGCAACCCCATATCAGTTACGACATTTGTTTGTCCTCTTGCTCATATATTGTGAGGTGGCCAACCCATTACGTATATGGGAACACTGCTGGAAATCATTATCAGAAGGAATCCTTGCCCAGAAACGGAGAGAGTTTGGGTTCCCACAGTTCAATTTGGAAGACGACGACTTAAAGCAGTATACTCCACTTGAGGTTGAAACAATTTTGCATCAGCATGAAAGGTCACTAACGGAGTTCAACGATATGCCTAAGCCTGATTTAAACGTTCTTAAAGAAGTAAAGAACAGTTTATGGAAACAAGAACTGTAGTACAATGTAAAACAAGAGAAGGAATATCATGAGAAGATGTTTAGTACTCTCAATACTGAGCAGAAGAAAGTTTACAATGCAGTTTTGGAATCAGTCAACAAAAAGATGGGTAAACTATTCTTTCTTTACGGGCCTCATGGAACAGGAAAAACTTTTGTTTACAAGACAATCATCTCCAAGTTACGATCAACTGAAAGAGTAGTACTACCTGTAGCTTCATCTGGTATAGCATCCTTGCTTCTACCTGGTGGGAGAACAGCACATTCAAGGTTCAAGATACCATTACATGTCACTGAAGATTCTATTTGTGACATTAAGCGAGGGACAATGCTATCAGAGCTACTAATCAAAACCGATCTAATCATCTGGGACAAAGCACCAATGTCACATCGACACACTTTTGAGGTGCTAGACAAAACGTTAAAAGACTTGCTCTTAGAAACAGACTCCTCCGCTACGGAGAAACCATTTGGAGGAAAAACCGTGCTTCTAGGAGAAGATTTCAGACAGATTGATATGAGTCTGGAATCACTCCAACTTCAGATCTGAGCCTGGAATCACTCCAACTTCAGATCACTTGATGATCAAAACGATTCCAAGCTTAAGGCTCGCGGAAGTGGAACGAAGGTAGAAATGAAAGGGGAAGTGATTGACTCTCTCAATCGAATGTTGATTGACTCTCTCAATCTAGTGATCGAACCAACTACTTGAATCACACACGTAATTAAATCCGAGAGTTCTAATGAACAAGGTGTATCGCACACAATATCCAAGAGAACAACACTTCTCACAAAGAACACACTTTGTAGAAAACGAAAATACTTAGACTTAATTGTTGATTGAAAGGTCATTACAAATGAAGCAAAGACTTAACTTATATAAGCTCTACAACTAGGTTAAGGAAGAAAATCGCAAATGACAGCATAAAACAAGTGAGCATGGGCAAACAATAAAGAAATACATAAAACAAGAAGGTATGGGGCGCCTGGCTTGAGCATGTGAGAAGCTGGCTAAAGGAATCAATCTCAGAGCATGTGCGTCTGGTTAATGAGCAGAGTGAGTCAGGCAGCATGTGGGAGTGGTTGTCCACGAACTGGAGCAGCATGGGTGATGGTCTTGAATAAACAAAGGGACTAAACCACCAAGTACGGGCTCCTTGCCTTAAGTAGAATAAACCTATTTTAAAGGTCACATGTGTGATGTCATCTAGGCTTGTGTGAGGTGCTCTTGAGTGACTACAGAAGTGTCCTGGCTTCCATACATACGTATCCAATGACCTAAATATGTAAAGGCCCCCATTTAGTAACTTAGAGCCCACGGGCAATGTTAATGGACCCGTTCTTAGATACGTCGTTACTATTGGGCCTTTGTGAGATGATTGGTTAGGTAGATTGGGCTGATCTTGAGCGTTTCGGAAACTAGACTCAAGGGGCTTTAGATCCATATCTAGATCGTTTTCTGAAGTGCCGTGATCTGAAAGCGACACTTGATTGAACATTTGCTTCAAGTCCTTTTCTCGATTCACCCTCGGTGAAGTAACTTTAGGAGGTACTATCCCAAATTCATAAAAGAATGGTTGACGCCAATAAACAATATCAGCAAGTGATATTGTCGTACGCACGATCCAATTCCCTTTTGAATTGGTAGTATCCAAAAATTCTCCGGGTTTCCATTGTCGGTTTTCTAGAAGATTAAACCGAGCGTTCTTCACAATCTTCGTAACCAACACTGGTTGGTTCAGTTGATAACACGGATGGATCCGCTTGACCAAGGCGTGCTGGGGCACTCTCCAAGTAGCACAAAGTCTCATGGATGCCAATAAAACATTTGGATACTTTCAAATGATGAAAGTTCCAAATACGGTAAATTTCGGGGTCGTTGACTTGTTTGGTGAGTGACTCTGGGTTTGTGCCAAGTAAGAGACGTTTTGGCTCGACCAGAATCTTCATTGTAGCTGGTTGGTCAAGAGAAATTGTTTCCCTCATTTGATTTATTGCATAGATCCTCCGGTTCAGCTTCTACAAGGCTTCTCTCGGCTTCGGATGGGCCGGATGGGACTTCTACGGTCTTTAGAATCGCCTTGTGATGGTTGGTTGGGTCGATGACCTCATCATACCCTCTCTCTTCAAAAAGTTTTGTCCTGAAAACTTGACTACCTGCACACAGATAGAGCAAGTTAAAATCCCGGTAAAGATGTGAGTTTAGAAATTTACCTCGGGCAATATCTCCATTGTGGTTTAGGTATGATTGGTTTTGAGATCTGGAGGTTCTTCTTTGATCAGCAAAGAGGAAATGACTCCTCTTCAAGGTGTATTGCTGACTTCCTTGGGTAGCAAGGTGTTCATTTTTGTGAAGTCTTCGTTTTCACAAATAATGTCTCCTTTGATTTGTTGTGGTTTGAGCTCTTGTGGATTCTCTTCTATTCTTGCAATTTTTTCGACACTTTTGACAAGAGACAAGTGTGTTATAACAGTCATGTCATTATTTAAAACAGGGGAAGGAGATTCAGTTTGGATTACTTCATCCAATTTTTCATTGACGTGCGATTCAAGATAAGATAACTGATTTATAGTTGTTTCTATTGGTACTAATTCTTCTACATACTCTGCTGGACATGTTAAATTCAATATCACATAATTAGAGTCATTAGAAACGAGCTTTTTAAACGGACTTACCTGACCAGAAATGTCGATGAGTTCTGTTTCCTTTGTTGCCACGGCGTTTTGATTCAATGTGTAATCCGGTGGCTCTTCTTGGATTGAAATGAAGCTGGTGTCAACTTCATCTTTTTCAGGGGCAGGCTAGCAAATTATCATCTCGTGGTGCTCCTGCTCAGGTGTTGATGAAAGCGTGACCTTTGGTTCCTCTTGATCCGCGGCTAAACCTTCAAATGGTGGCGGTTGGCCTAGACATCTGGGTTTGGGAACACAAAGTTGTGTCTCTGGTTCTGCTCTGCTCATCGTGTGTTGATCCTTATGATCTTTATCTAGACCTGCATCATTAACCTTTGGCAAAGACAAGAACATCATATCTAAACTAGAATTTTCAATACTAGCACGATCTAAACATTCACTAAAATTTTGTGAATTCAGTTTTGGTTCAAGTGATGTAATATTCTTTATTTGCCTTTCGGGACATGCTGCAGCAAAATGACCTCTTATTTTGCATCTATAACAGATTGGTTCATTCAATTTTAAAGAATTAGAGGGCTTACTAAGAGGCTTTCCTTTCGGTTCACGCATTGGTGATGACATATGCGTGCGAGGTGCAACTTGTGGACACCTCGGGGTGTTGTGCCGCTCGGGCAGTCTGGTGTGTGACGTTGGTGTCGTCAATCTCCTTGACGTGGTGTGTTGTAGGGGCCTTGATGGGATGTTACTGCGAGTTTAATGTTTCTTCACAAACTCTCGGTACATCCTCGCCTTAAGATCTCCCCAATCAAGCACCGGTTGCTTGTGGAAGGAACTTTTGTTCTCCTTCAACCACCATGCGTATGCGTCTTCAACAAGGACATCTACTGTGTATGACAGCTTCTCCTCCTTGAGAATGTTGTATGCACACAGCCATTGTTTCATGTTGCTCTCCCATCTAAGATAGACGTTGGGCTCCTTGCTACGACCTGAAAATATAAGAGAGTCGGGTTGATGCCTTGCTACGACCAAGTAGTACCGCTCCAGAACAGGTCGGTACTAATATTCTTGAGCATTCATTCCGAGCTGATCTGGAGCGGTATTGAGAAGAGCTTCTGGTCGGTACAAGTCTCTGTTGCAATACCGATCCAATGGACCGATCCAATGCTGGTCGGTATTGGTTGACAGCTTCGCGGCTAGTCAGGCATGGCTTCAGTAAAAAGGGCATATCTCCCAAACCGCATGTCTGAGTGACCTGGTTCAAACTACACTGGACAGCTTACTCACTCCTCTACGACTTTCATGAAGACCGTTGAGGCTGAATCTGAACGCAAGGTCGTCGTCCAGCTGCATCTTTCCGGCGTGTCGGATGAACTTTACATCCTACTTTGCTCCATGACTCCAAATATCTCCAAATGCCTCCAAAACACCTACAAACACTCCAAATGCATGCAAAAACTCTCTAGGACCTAATGAAACATCCTACACTCTAATAAAGACCAAAATGCTAGACGAAACCATGATTATGCATGTAAATGATACAAAACTCTAAGTGAAATGTATGCTAAAACATGCAATATATGAGAATATCAACTCCCCCAAACTTAAACCTTTGCTTGTCCTCAAGCAAACAATACTAAGAAGAGGAAGAAGATCAAAATGGGAGCTCAAATCCAAAAGTACCATAAAAAGAATTGAACTCAATGTACAAGTTACTAGCTCTAAGATGCGATCAAACAAGTCTACTCAAAAAGAGCTAGCCATATCCTTCCCTACACGAATCAAATTCAAGCCTCAACCTACACAAGTATTCATGTCATCCAATCCTTTAACATTCATTAATTGTTTCAAGTGAATCATGCTTACGCAAGGCAAGTGAATCCATTTGGTTAGGGTAAAGGTTTTGAGATAAAGATGATATCAAATGTATGAGATTACTCCAATGCAAGGGATCTCTCAATGAATGAGCAAGCTTTAGCAAAATGCTAAGAGTAAAAGGCAATCTATGCATAAAAGGATAGACTCACATCTACCAAATGCCTAAAATGTCTCTAGCCCTAGCATATCTACCCATGAAGTCCTCATCCTAAGCTACCCTTTTCTCACTTGGCCTTTTTGCCTTCATGCCTCATACGTGAACCTTTTTCTTCCACTTCATCTTTTTCTCACTTGGGGAATTTCTTCTTCTTCATTGAATCTTGTGGTTTCGTGCTTCTTTTTGTTGTTTCTTTAGCTCTTCTTTCTTTCTTTTCTTTGCCTTGCCTCATCATTTACCAATTGATTCCTTAGCCAATTTTTGGCTTTTTCCTTTGCTTCTATGAGGTTATAACTATCACTAAGAGCTATTCTTGATAACTTGCACTAACCACGTCACAATATTGCATTCCCCTTTCACCTTCACTTTCTCCTTTTTGAACCCACTTCATTCTTATCCATAATTCCATTGGTCACACATTTTCATTCACACCAAACCCAAAACTTCCCTTTCCCACGAGCCTAGCCTAGTCTAGCCTTTGATGTTCGGCTAGATCTACATGCAATCCTATCCTTGTCGCCCAAAACTCAACACTTTTTGCCAAGCTTACTAGAAAAATTAGGCCTCACATACGCACACTAAAGAATTTGGCTTGAAAGGAGGGTAGGTTAAAGGTATGGAAAACCGTTCCAATGATGTGAATCGGCTACTTGGACTAGCAAAAGAGTGGTGAAAATGATAAGAGAGCCCAAGTATGTATATGGTAACCATGAATTCACTATACAATGCACAAGTATGATAATTTCAATGTCAAAATTATGGTTCTCACTTAAGTAGGATTGGAATCAAATCAAAACTTGCTTTAGCTAAGACCCTAGTACTGAAACGCGAGATCAAAATATGGTTCATCCTTGATTTCAACACGAGATCAAAAGCATCAAACAACAAGCAACGAGGGCATTGAATCAAGCTCTAAAAATGGTACTCATAAATCTGTCATTGCTCCTAATGCTCATGCAAAGCTACCTTATATGCTATGCATCTAGACTCGATCCTATATGGAATGCACAAAAGTTCAAAAAATTTCAAATTTATTGAAAATGCATGATATGCATGAGACTCAAGATGGAAAAGGCAAAATAAGATCACAAAACACAAGGTTAAATGACATAAACCCCTCCCCCAAACTTGAATTGCACCGTCCCGGTGCAACAAAAGTCAAGGAGAAGGTAAAAATATGCAAGAATGTATATACAATGAAATGGAGTGAGAATCATACCTTGGAATTGAATCGAGGAGGAGAGGAGTGTGACATGTTGTGGCCGAACCCTCCTTTCATCACACACCACGACCTTGGACCCAAGAGACAAATCATAGACCGATCCGACCCAAATTTGCCGTCCTTTATTGTGAGGAGCGTGGTCCTCTTTATTCATGCTTGTTTTGTGTCGCAAGCTTGACGAGGGATAGGCTTGGGGAGGTCCCCAAGGGCGCGTTTAACGTCACTAGCTTGACGGTTGCTTCCTCATTGTCACTTCCTTCATGAAAATCACAAGAAAAGTGAAAAGATTAGCAACAAAACAAAATAAAAAGGCTCTAGTCTCAAAAAGATTCAAAATCCTAATGATCAATGCTAAACCCCAATGGCAACGGCGCCAAATTGATAAAGAGATTTTTGTGTTATGTTCATATCAATTCCTCTATGCTTGTCATTGTAGCATAAGAGGTGTCAATCCATAGGGGTTAAGATCAATGCACTAAGAATACATGAACCTTCCTAAGCTAGAGCAAATGTTTTTGGGTTTTTATGTTTTTAGATTAAGAAAGTAAAATGCAAGAAAGAAAACAAAGGCTAGAAGTGTTGGAAAATGAATTAACTATCAAGAAGATGATTAATGAACAAACAATGATGATTTAGATTGAATTAAACACTATCCTAGAACATGGAATTCACAATTATGACTAATCCACTCTCGTGGCACTAATCACTTTGTTAATCACCAAATCAAGAACAAACTCTCGTTTGTGATAAGATGATTAACAAGCTTTAATCTCCAATTCCACTTAGTTCACTAATCACCCTAGACATCAACTCTCATTGGCTAGGCATGAAAGGCTCACAAAAGGTTTGGTTCAAGCATTTCATCGAACACCTCTCGGGCGTGAAACGCCTAAGCTCTAGTTTTGATCTCTCAATCCAAAACTAGCTTTAAGATCAACCTAAGTGAAGGATCTAACAAGATGTAACCTAAATCGTCATCATCTAATCATCAAGACAATTGACTAACGATGCTAATACACACAATCAATGCTATTCCTTAGGTTAAGATCACTAATTATGACTAATCCTCTCTCAAGGCACTAATCACTTTGCTAATCACTAAATCAAGATCAAACTCTCATTTGTGATGAAATGATTAGCAAGCATTAAGATCAATATTCAAATCAACCAATAAACACCTTAAGCAACTACTCTCATAGGTTAAGAATGTTTATCTCTTTCTAAGTTCTTTGGGGAATTTCATCAAACACCTTGTGGGTGTGAAATTCCCAAAGATCTAGATTGACTCTCTCAAGCCCAATCTAGCATTAAGATCACTTAGAAAGAAAGGAAAGCAATGATTAAGAACATAAGCAACACAAATCAATCATCAAATCATCAAAATCAAGCCATCCATAATCCAACAAAAAACCCTAAAGTCTAAACATGAAGAACAAAAGAGAAAAAGAAATAAAGATAAATAAATTGCATAAATAAAAGATAGAGTTGAAGAAATCTTCTCTAGAGTGGCATTTGTATGAAGAACAATCAAAATCCCTCCAAAATCATAAGAAGAGTTTGGGATAAAACCCAACTCTAGAAAGAAGAAAGCTTAGTACAAAAATTAGGTTTCAAGAGTATTTAAAGCAAAAAGGGCGAACCGGGTCAACCCGGAACAAACCGGGTATTGACCCGGTCAAATCTGGGTTTTGGTCACATAAGGGCTCTGTACCGACCAGTCCTGGGTCGGTACAGTGGGTCGGCGCTAAAACTTTGTCGCACAGGACGGATGGGTGCTGGGTCGTGCGGGAAGAGTTTTAGCCGAGAGAAATGATGAGCTGGTCGATGCAAGATGAGTTTTAGCCGGCAGAAATGATGAGCTAGTTGATGTAGGATTAGTACCGTTTGACAGTACCGACCCAGGATGGGTCGGTACTAATCTCCTTTGAGCAACACTCGTTTAGGTGCCAGCCGGACACGTCCCCGCTAAATCTGATGTATCTTTAAGACCACCGCTCCGAATGACTTCAAACCACATCCAGTAGACAGCCAACTCAATTATCTACAACTTCTATGAAGACGTCAAAAGCTAAATCTGAACGCAAGTTCTTCGTTTCGCTTGATCTTTCAATCACTTCTGCTGGCTTCAATGATGACATACTGGGTTCTGTACCGATCCATTCTGGATCGGTATGAAAAGTGAAGCTGGGTCGGCACTACTCTCTGCCTCAGTACCGACCAAGGTGTACCGCTCCAGGACAGGTCGGTATTAGGCTTGCTTGTGCTGATCCAATGCTGCTCCGCGTTGGTCTCGCGGCCAGAGGGATACACCTTCGGTAAAATCGCAATATCTCCTCGAATACATGTCCGAATGACCTGATTTCAACTCCTGTGGCAAGCTAACTCATCTGGCTACATCTTTCATGAAGATCATTAAGGCTGAATCGGACTTTAACTCCTTCGTTCTGCCGGATCTTCAAGACACTTCGGCTGGCTTCATGGGGAATGGATTTGGGAGTGGATTAGTACCGTTTGACAGTACCGAGCTAGGACAGGTCGGTACTAATCTTTGCCTTTGTACCGACCAGTTAGTACCGGTCCAGAACAGGTCGGTACTAATCTTTCTTGTGTCGATCCAATGCTGGTCGGCGTTGGTCTCGCGGCCAGACGGATACACCTTCGGTAAACTCGCGATATCTCTTGAACCGCTTATCCAAATGCCCTCATTCCAACTGCTCTGGCAAGCTAACTCATTCCTCGACAATTTCCATGAAGACAGTCGAGGCTAAATCGGACTGTATCCACTTCGTTTTGCCGATACAAATAGGTTGGTCTGCACTGCCGTGTTTGTGCCGCTTGGTTTGTGCCGACCCAGAATGGGTCGGTACAAATCTTCCTGATCCTTCATGCCGAGCAGATCTGGGTCGGTGTTGAGAAGTGCTTCTGATCGGTATAAGTCTCTGGAGCAATACCGACCCATGGTACCGACCCAATGCCGGTCGGTATTGTTCGACATCTTCGCGGCTAGTCGGGCATGGCTTCAGTAAAAAGGCCATATCTTCCAAACCACTGGTCCGAATGACTTGATTCAAAATCCGGTAGAAAGATAACTCATCCCTCTACAACTTTCATGAACACCTCCGAAGCTAAATCATATCAGAGAGCCTTTGTTCGGCAGGTTCTTTTGGACGGTTCGGATGACCCCTTCCTTCTCTTATGCTCCATAACTCCAAACTTCTCCAAAATGACTCCAAGCACCTATAAAACACTCCAAATGATGCAAGACTCACTAGGACTTAATGAAACCTAGCTAGACTCTAATTTAGACCAAAACACTAAGGAAAACAATGATTATGCATGCATGTGACTCAAAACGCTAAGTAGAATGCATGCTAAAACGAGTAAAATATGAGAATATCAACTCCCCCAAACTTAATCCTTTGCTTGTCCTCAAGCAAACAAGACTAAGAAGAGGAAGAAGATCAAAATGGGAGCTCAAATCCAAAAGTACCATAAAAAGAATTCAACTCAATGTCCAAGTTACTAGCTCTAAGATGCGATCAAACAAGTCTACTCAAAAAGAGCTAGCCATATCCTTCCCTATACGAATCAAATTCAAGCCTTAACCTATACAAGTATTCATGTCATCCAATCCTTTAACATTCATTACTCGTTTCAAGTGAATCATGCTCATGCAAGGCAAGTGAATCCATTTGGCTAGGGTAAGGTCTTGAGACTAAGATGATCTCAAATGTACGGGGTTTTCACCAATGCAAGGGATCTCTTAACGAATAAGCAAGCTTTAGCAAAATGCTAAGAGTAAAAGGCAATCTATGCATACAAGGATAGACTTACATCTACCCAATGCCTAAATCGTCTCTAACCCTAGCATATCTACCCATGAAGTCCTCATCCTAAGCTACCCTTTTCTCACTTAGCCTTTTTGCCTTCATGCCCCATACATGAACTTCTTCTCCCACTTCATCTTTTCTCACTTGGGGAATTTCTTCTTCTTCATTGAATCTTGTGGTTTCGTGCTTCTTTTTGTTGTTTCTTTAGCTCTTCTTTCTTTCTTTTTCTTTGCCTTGCCTCATCATTTACCAATTGATGCCTTAGCCAATTTTTGGCTTTTTCCTTTGTTTCTATGAGGCTATAACTATCACTAAGAGCTATTCTTGATAACTTGCACTAACCAAATCACAATATTGCATTCCCCTTTCACCTTCACTTTCTCCCTTTTGAACCCACTTCCTTCTTATCCACAATTCCATTAGTCACACATTTTCGTTCACACCAAACCCAAAACTTCCCTTTCCCACGAGCCTAGCCTAGTCTAGCCTTTGATGTTCGGCTAGATCTACATGCAATCCTATCCTTGTCGCCCTAAACTCAACACTTTTTGCCAAGCTTACTCGAAAAATTAGGCCTCACATACGCACACTAAAGATTTTGGCTTGAAAGGAGGGTAGGTTAAAGGTATGGAAAACCGTTCCAATGATGGGAATCGGCTACTTGGACTAGCAAAAGAGTGGTGAAAAGGATAAGAGAGCCCAAGTATGTATATGGTAACCATGAATTCACTATGCAATGCACAAGTATGATAATTTCAATGTCAAAATTATGGTTCTCACTTAAGTAGGATTGGAATCAAATCAAAACTTGCTTTAGCTAAGACCCTAGTAATGAAACGCGAGATCAAAATATGGTTCATCCTTGATTTCAACACGAGATCAAAAGCATCAAACAACAAGCAACGAGGGCATTGAATCAAGCTCTAAAAATGGTACTCTACAAGGATAAATCTGTCATTGCTCCTAATGCTCATGCAAAGCTACCTTATATGCTATGCATCTAGACTCGATCCTATATGGAATGCACAAAAGTTCAAAAAATTTCAAATTTATTGAAAATGCATGATATGCATGAGACTCAAGATGGAAAAGGCAAAATAAGATCACAAAACACAAGGTTAAATGACATAAACCCCTCCCCCAAACTTGAATTGCACCGTCCCGGTGCAACAAAAGTCAAGGAGAAGTAAAAAATATGCAAGAATGTATATACAATGAAATGGAGTGAGAATCATACCTTGGAATTGAATCGAGGAGGAGAGGAGTGTGACATGTTGTGGCCGAACCCTCCTTTCATCACACACCACGACCTTGGACCCAAGAGACAAATCATAGACCGATCCGACCCAAATTTGCCGTCCTTTATTGTGAGGAGCGTGGTCCTCTTTATTCATGCTTGTTTTGTGTCGCAAGCTTGACGAGGGATAGGCTTGGGGAGGTCCCCAAGGGCGCGTTTAACGTCACTAGCTTGACGGTTGCTTCCTCATTGTCACTTCCTTCATGAAAATCACAAGAAAAGTGAAAAGATTAGCAACAAAACAAAATAAAAAGGCTCTAGTCTCAAAAAGATTCAAAATCCTAATGATCAATGCTAAACCCCAATGGCAACGGCGCCAAATTGATAAAGAGATTTTTGTGTTATGTTCATATCAATTCCTCTATGCTTGTCATTGTAGCATAAGAGGTGTCAATCCATAGGGGTTAAGATCAATGCACTAAGAATACATGAACCTTCCTAAGCTAGAGCAAATGTTTTTGGGTTTTTATGTTTTTAGATTAAGAAAGTAAAATGCAAGAAAGAAAACAAAGGCTAGAAGTGTTGGAAAATGAATTAACTATCAAGAAGATGATTAATGAACAAACAATGATGATTTAGATTGAATTAAACACTATCCTAGAACATGGAATTCACAATTATGACTAATCCACTCTCGTGGCACTAATCACTTTGTTAATCACCAAATCAAGAACAAACTCTCGTTTGTGATAAGATGATTAACAAGCTTTAATCTCCAATTCCACTTAGTTCACTAATCACCCTAGACATCAACTCTCATTGGCTAGGCATGAAAGGCTCACAAAAGGTTTGGTTCAAGCATTTCATCGAACACCTCTCGGGCGTGAAACGCCTAAGCTCTAGTTTTGATCTCTCAATCCAAAACTAGCTTTAAGATCAACCTAAGTGAAGGATCTAACAAGATGTAACCTAAATCGTCATCATCTAATCATCAAGACAATTGACTAACGATGCTAATACGCACAATCTATGCTATTCCTTAGGTTAAGATCACTAATTATGACTAATCCTCTCTCAAGGCACTAATCACTTTGCTAATCACTAAATCAAGATCAAATTCTCATTTGTGATGAAATGATTAGCAAGCATTAAGATCAATATTCAAATCAACCAATAAACACCTTAAGCAACTACTCTCATAGGTTAAGAATGTTTATCTCTTTCTAAGTTCTTTGGGGAATTTCATCAAACACCTTTTGGGTGTGAAATTCCCAAAGATCTAGGTTGACTTTCTCAAGCCCAATCTAGCATTAAGATCACTTAGAAAGAAAGGAAAGCAATGATTAAGCACATAAGCATCACAAATCAATCATCAAACCATCAATAATCAAGCATGATCCAAAAACCAACAAAAACCCTAAAGTCTAAACATGAAGAACAAAAGATAAAAAGACATAAGGATAAAGAAGATGCATTAATATAAAGATAAGGGTGAAGAAATCTTCTCTAGAGTGGCATTTGTATGAAGAACAATCAAAATCCCTCCAAAATCATAAGAAGAGTTTGGGATAAAACCCAACTCTAGAAAGAAGAAAGCTTGCTACAAAAATTAGGTTTCAAGAGTATTTAAAGCAAAAAGGGCGAACCGGGTCAACCCGGAACAAACCGGGTGTTGACCCGACCAAAACTGGTTTTTAGCTGATTCTGGTGGTCTGTACCGACCAGTCCTGGGTCGGTACAGTGGATCGGCACAAGTCCCTGGTGTCATACCGGTCGGAGTGTGCCGCACGGGAGTCGGTCGGTACTGGTCTACATGTACTTGGTAAAATCGCCATATCTCTTGAACCGATTATCCAAATGACCTGAAACCACCTCCAGGCGACAGCTAACTCATATATCTACGACTTTCATGAAGAACGTAGAAGTTGAATCGGATTGGAAACCGTTCGTATGGGTTGATCTTTCAGAAGTCGTATTGGGAGCAGCATTCGTTTGGACGCCAGACAGACACGTCTCTGATAAATCTGATGCATCTTTCTAACCACGGATCAGAATGACATTCAACAACTTCCAGAAGGCAGCTAACTCAATCATCTACAACTTCTATGAAGACTTCCGAAGCGAAATCCGAGTGTAAGTGCTTCATTCGGCCTGATCTTTGAGTCACTTCGGCTGGCTTCACGAGGACGGATTAGGAAGTGGCTTTGTACCGACCTAGTGTACCGAGCTAGGACAGGTCGGTACTAATCTTTGCCTTTGTACCGACCAGTTAGTACCGGTCCAGAACAGGTCGGTACTAATCTTTCTTGTGTCGATCCAATGCTGGTCGGCATTGTCTCGCGGCCTATAAGACATGCCCTTAGTACAATCGCCGTATCTCCTGGAATACGCATCCGAATGATCTCAAACGACCTTCTGTGGACAGATAACTCATCTAGCTACAACTTTCATGAAGATCATCGAGGCTGAATCCGACCGGAACGCCTTCGTTCATCCGGTACAAATAGACTGACCTGCACTGCCGTATTTGTACCGACCAAGTAGTACCGCTCCAGAACAGGTCGGTACTAATATTCTTGAGCATTCATTCCGAGCTGATCTGGAGCGGTATTGAGAAGAGCTTCTGGTCGGTACAAGTCTCTGTTGCAATACCGATCCAATGGACCGATCCAATGCTGGTCGGTATTGGTTGACAGCTTCGCGGCTAGTCAGGCATGGCTTCAGTAAAAAGGGCATATCTCCCAAACCGCACGTCCGAGTGACCTGATTCAAACTCCACTGGACAGCTTACTCACTCCTCTACGACTTTCATGAAGACCGTTGAGGCTGAATCTGAACGGAAGGTCGTCGTCCAGCTGCATCTTTCCGGCGTGTCAGATGAACTTTACATCCTACTTTGCTCCATGACTCCAAATATCTCCAAATGCCTCCAAAACACCTACAAACACTCCAAATGCATGCAAAAACTCTTTAGGATCTAATGAAACATCCTAAACTCTAATAAAGACCAAAATGCTAGACGAAAACCATGATTATGCATGTAAATGACACAAAACTCTAAGTGAAATGTATGCTAAAACATGCAATATATGAGAATATCAACCATCAACCAACGCCAACCAGCACTTGGCCGGTACCATTGGGTCGGTATGACAACAGAGACCAATACCGACCAACCTTTGCTCAGTATCACTTGGTCGGTATTGGGACAGGGAGTAGTACCGACACAAGCCCTTCTCCATACCGACCAAAGCTCGCTCGGTATCAACCTCAGCACACTCCATACCGACCCTCCTTTGGTCGGTATCACTGACCGGTATGAACAAGGACCAATACCGACCCATCAATACCGACCCATCAATACCGACCAACATCCGGTCGGTATTGACCACTTCGACCCAGATTTGACAGGGTCAATACCCGGTTTGTCCCTGGTTGATCCGGTTCAACCCTTCTTTCTATAAATACTCTTGAAACCTAATTTGTTTTAGCAAGTCTTCTTCTTCTAAGAGTTGGGCTCGACCCAAACTCTCATTTTTGAGGGATTTTGATTGTTCTTCATACAAATGTCATTCTAGAGAATATTTTTTCACTCTATCTTTATATTATGTTTATTTGATTCTTGTTCTTCATTTTTATGTCTTTTTCTCTTGTGTTCTTCATGTTCTTTAGACTCTAGTTCTTAATTGAATTATGGGTTATGCTAGATTAAGATGATTTTAATGTTGATTTGTGATGCTTAGGTTATAGATCTTTGCTTTCCTTCCTTACTTAGTGTTCTTAATGCTAGATTTGTCTTGAGAAAACTTATCTAGAACATATGGAATTTCACACCCATAAGGTGTTTGATGAAATTCCCCAAAGAACTAAATAAGGGATTTACATATCTTAGCCCATGAGAATGGATGTCTAAGGTGTATTTTGGTTAATAGAACTTGATTTTAATGCTTGCTAGTCATTTAATCACAAATGAGAATTTGATCTTGATTAAGTGATTAACAAGGGGATTAGTGTCATGAGAATGAATTAATCTTATTAAGTGTTCTAGGCCTAAGGAATAGCATAGATTGCGTGCATTAGCATCATAAATGATGATGATTTGGGTTGTATCTTGTTAGATCCTTCATTTAGGTTGATCTCAATGCTAGTTTTGAGTTGATTTCTCATAATCTAGAACTTAAGCATTTCTCGCCCGAAAGGTGTTTGTGAAAATGTTTGAACCAAATCTTTTATGAGCTTTACATATCCTAGCCAATGTAAATTGATGTTTAGGGTGTTTAGTGAACTGATTGGAATTGTTTATTAATGTTCATTGATTATCTAATTGCAAACATGAGTTTATGCCAATTAGGTAACTAGTGAAGTGATAAGTGCCATGAGAATGAATTACATGTTCTAGGATAGTATTTAATTCAATCTTTGTCATCATTCTTTGATTGTTAGCTCATTCTCATGATAGTTAAACCCATGGTCTAATGCTCTTATCTTATTTTACTTTCTTGCACTTTGATTTCATAGTTTAAAAACATTAAAACCCAAAAACATTTGTTCTAGCTTAAGAGGTTTCATGCATTCCTAGTGCATTAATCTTAACTCCTATAGATTGACACCTCTTATGCTACAATGGCAAGCATTTAGAGGAATTGATATGAACTTAACAAAAAAATCATTTATCACCAGTTCAGGCAGATCCTAGACGACACACCTTATAACTCGCTTATATAAATTTTATGCTCCCTATCATTTTTCTAACAATTAGTGATAACACCGGTTTTTGACTATTTTTATGGATCACTTTTATATCTTTTGCAGGTGTTTTAACTCCGTTTTCAAGTGGTTTTCATGTTGTAGAGTTTTAAATGACATTTCAACTTGGGATAAAAGAGTGCGCAAAAGTACGTCAAAGAAGACCTTCTCACGGTCCGATCATCCCCAAATTTGGACACAACAAAGAAGACATAACCATCTTTCAAATGCAATTGGTTTGGAGACATTACAGGTTAGATCTTCAAATATTCCTGAAGCACTAAAGGCAGACGAAGCTGCTTGAAGCAGAGCCACCGCGGGCAGAGAAGCTGCGCCCGCGGCCAAGAAGAGGACGGCCTCGGTCAGAGGAGACGCGCCCGCGGTCAGCAAACATTTTGCCGCAGTCAGAGACCACGCACCTGCGGCCAACCCCTGTGCGACCAATTCGACTCCGTTTTAATCTCGAGGCCATTTCCGTCATTTCAACTCTAAACCCTAAACGTCCCCAAAGAGGTGAAGACTATAAATACATGCTTTTAAGTCTCTTTGAAACAATCTCTTTCACGCTTTAGACAAAGACAAATTTTCGGCCACTTTTATTCTTGTTGCACGATTTGGAGAGGAGGATTCTCGACTTGTGTTCTTCAATAGAGAAGCCTTTCTTCATTTCTTTCTCTTTACTGTTTTCGTTTACTTATTATGATGTTTAGCTCAGTTATGGCTGAGTAGTTTCTTTGTTGGGTATAGGGTTCTCAAGGGGCTCTCATGGATCAGTTTTTCATTAGGTTTTTAGGTTAGGATATCGATTAGGGTTCTTCGTTCTATCCTTTTTGTTAATGCATGTTGCTTGATTGATCACCTATGCAACTGAACCTATGTATTTTTAGAACCACGAAAGTGCTGGATCTATATACTTGAACTAGGGTAGGCGAGCAATTCCGCTACAAGATACGAAAGCATACTTGTAGAGGGATTGTGAGCGTTAACGAACTTGTTTTTGTCATCATAATTTTCTGCACGGCCAGAGACGAAAGCTACTGGTCGAGTATATAAATTATAAGTGTGGGTGTACGAAAGTAGGCTACACATATTTTTGTACAAGAACCAATAGACGACAAAAGTCGCTTTAAAAATCCTAATAAATTTCTAATGATAATCGACCATGATCCCTAGAGAGTTCCCGATTGTGCAACAAGTCGTTTAATTTTTTACAACCTCGCTTTGCTTACTAGTTTATTTACTTGCTTGCTTACTTATTTTCTCGCTTAGTTTATTTAATTTCCTAGCTACAAAAATTGTGACACACAAAACCCCCTTTAAGCCGATAAGGTTTAGACACAACTTAGAAATCAATAGAAATCGATGGCACTCATATCTATGATATGATCATGAAACCATCCGAAAAGACCCATGAGCCTTGTTCAAAACAAACGAAGTCCATGATCAACTGGTCTAGCCCAACGACCACTTGGACTACATTTTCACCTCATCTAGAGCACTACATCAAGTTGAATCAGTCCAATCCAATTTCAGGTCAGGAAGTTATTCAACTTTCAAATCAGGTGATTCCCGACTTACGCGATTTGGACCTACGCGTGTTCAAAAGAGGATTGCAACCAAACCAGAGCGAATTAAGCTATGAACCAAATTATTCTGGAATCTTGATTCATCAGACAATCCGAGAAAATTGGATTCCCATCAAATTCGGTTCTGACGTGAAAGTTATGGATTTTACAACTCAATGGATCTGCTTCAGGCCCTATTGCGCGACTGAGCCAAAGATCGTATCGCACAGCCCAACTCAGGTACAATTTTGATACGAAACCAATTGGAGAATCTTACTGGATCTCTTAGGGTTCCAACAAGCCTGAGATCACAAGAAATGGACGTCGGATCAAAAGGTTATTGGCCATTTTCCTAAATGGGTCGACCTAGTGCTATACTTGGAGAATGCTAGGCCCAACTGGATTGGAAGCTTACAAACTTATGTTTGGTATCCAGGAACATTTCTACAAGCCCAAGAGGAGTTCAAATTCGAGGGCCATCAAGTTCAGATTTGATACGATCCCAGGAAATGATTTTCACTCGAAGGCAGTAGATTGGATAAGCTCGTCTCTTGAGAAACGATGAAGCTTCTAAGAACAAGGATGTGGAGCGGTTAGTCGCACAGAAGTGGCGGAATACTTCTGATTTACTGAAATGAATCTCTTAGATATAACTCACTAAGGGAATCGGTTTTGAACACTAGATATGACACACTAGGTTCGGTTTTTGATCAAGGATATTACACACCTTAAATCAAACCTTTGAGAATCACTCTCAAAGAAAACAAGAGATTTTCTCTCTCTCACAAAATGCTCACGGCAAAAGGGTTTTAAATTTCAAAGTTGTTCAATCTTTATTTCACAAACTTATGTTACATCTTATAGAAAAACAATTAAACTAACTAAGGTAAAATACTAACTAGACTTGAGTAAACACTCAGCATAATTTAGGGAGAAAACAAGTCAAAGAAGTTGCAAATCAAAGAAAACAAACAAAACATCACTCTCAAATGCTTGACTTGCGCCATGAACAGTACCCGTTGTGATCACTCTTCTAGAACACCTAAAAACAGTGTTGGGCAATACTTGGGTCTTGGCTTTGTTGGATCAGGGATTTTATGGACTTCTTCTTGGGCTGCTAACACACTTAAACAAGTGTATAAACAGTTTCAAGGCTGCTGGATTTGATCATGATTGGTGATGGATTGTTCTTGGGCTTTGAACACACAAAGACAAATGGAGTTTGGATCTTGGGCTGCCTTGATCTTCTTGTGTTCATTTGTAGTTGCTGGGCCAATGCATGATTATGAATCAAGTGCTGAATACTTTTAGCCAGCCTATCCAATGCCTTAGAACATTTCTTAACCTTTGAAAACGTTTTTAGAAGCATAACTCCTTTTGGATACATCCTCACTGTTCGGCCGTTATAGAAAGATTGAAAAGTCGGCTTGGGACGATCTTGAGCGTTTTGGAAACTAGACTCCAAGATCTTGAAATTGATATGTGGCTAGTTTCCTGATGTAGCGTGAGCTGGTAGCGACGTTAGTTTGAAAATTGCCTTCAATTATGAGCTCCTCATGCAAACGTTTTCTTCATTTGGGCCACGAATTTTGATCATCTTTTGGTCTTGCTCATGTTCAAGCTTCTCTTTGGCTTTAAGCACAGCTACAAGACCGTCCTCCTTGTTGAGGCTATCCATGATCACATCAAGATTCGACCAAATAGTTCAAGGGTCGTTTTCTAAGTCTGCTGAAGTCTGTTGTGTTAAACTGAAGTCTGCTAAAGTGTGCTGAATAATAAAAATCAGATGAGCAGTAAAAAGCAGAATGGTCAAAGAAGTTCAAGAGTCATTCAACTTTGATTTTATTTCTAGACTAATATATTTTCGAGTTTTGCTTAGACTTTTGCACTTCTCTTTTCTATTTAAACACATGTAAGATCTTTTGATCAAACAACCTTTGAATTTTATTAAGTGATTGTGAGAGTGATTCTCTTAAGTTCTGTGTGAACTTTGTGATCTCTTGGTGTGTTCATCCAAGCGATTGAAACCGGTTTATCAAAAGGTTCTTCATCACCTTTTGTGGCACCATTCTATCGACCAGAGTTATGAGTAGCATCATAAGTGAGTTTTGGGGTTAAGGTTTCATATACCTTACCATCTTGCTCCACGAGTCTATCAACCGAGGTTACCACCGCCTCGTTTCTTTTTGATTCATTGTTCAAGTAAGCTTGTGGTGTAAGGTTTCATATACCTTACCAACCGGTTTCGCGAGTCTAGGAATATCAAGGATTATCCAATTACCGTTCTTGAGTGATTTTGGGCAATTCCGTATTAATCTATGTGGATTCGATCCCTTAAATACTACTGTGTTTGTTGTGCACTTGCAGCTTTGCTTAAGGGTAAAACGTGTCAAGTCAATTCCCGTGACATCAAGTTTTTGGCGCTGTTGCCGGGGATTTGATTGTTGCTTATTTGATTTCTTGTTCTAATTTCTGTTCTAGACAACTTTGATTTTCAAGCTTTTTCTGTTGTTCTTCTGACATTCCCCTTTATCTCTGCCTTTTTGTTCTTAGGTGCATGAACACTAGGAGAACTCCTAGAGAAACCGTACCGCAACTAGACGATATTGACAGACACGAGAGAGAACTACGAAGACTCAAAAGAACGCTAAGGATGGCAGAAAACGACCGGCCGGAAAATCAATTAAACAGTGATCAACTTGATCAAGAGTATGATCGTGATGTTTCGGATCACGAAGATGACTAAAAGGCTGTCAATGGTACAAACGACCAGCCGTTACTTGATCCTGAAGAAAACAAAAACTAAAATGCTGAAAATCCGAGACGACAATTTCTCGTCGATCGTGATGCACCGAGGAACGATGCTCAAGTCAATCCACTGATTTCTCCTAATGGAGAGAATGCCAATCGTCCTGTCTTACCCGCTAATCCTCCGAGGAGACAAGCGCGTAACCGTACCATTGCTGATTTTGATGCACCGCATCAACACTTCCAAAACCGAGCTGCTATACAACTTCCTTTACCTCATAGGAACGACTACGAGATCAATCCTCAAATTATTGATTTGGTTAAGCAAAACCAGTTTCATGGAATTGCTACCGAACACCCGATGGATCACATCGAGTTGCTCGAAGAGATTTGCGGAACGACGAGAACAAACCAAGTTCCCGCCGATTACTTGAAGTGTAAACTTTTCCCTTTTTCTTTAGTTGACAAAGCTCATTGTTGGTTGAAATCTTTGCACGTAGGATCGGTCACTAATTAGTAAGAGTGCAAATATGCCTTCCTAAGTCATTTCTACACCAAGTCGAGATCGAACTTGTTGAGAAACAAAATCCAAAGTTTTCATCAACAGTCGGTCGAGTCTTTCCATGAAGTGTGGAAACGTTTCAAGGAGTACGAGCGAGATTGCCCTCACCACCGTTTGTCCGGTCCGAATTTGCTCAACACTTTCTATCGAGAATTATTACCGAAATATCAACTTTCTCTCGACACGACCAGCAATGGAGACTTCTCCACAAAGACCATCAAGGAAGAGCTATCATCGAAAATCTTGCTATGGCTAATAGAAATAATTGTCCCGACTACGATAAATAGACTAGATCTAACGTGTTTGAAGCTAAGGAGATAGCCGAGCTAAATGATGTTCGTTTAAACGACTCATCCAGAAGGAGCTTCTGAATGAATTTGGAAAAATCATCCAAACAAATTAAAATATTTGGGTGAGTTTGAAATGAGCATCCAGATGCATCAGGTGCATCTAGAAATTTAAAATGACTAAGAAATCCCTATGTAAACTAAATAATTACATCAACATACTTTTCAAAATAAAACATATAATTAATTTTATCTTGATTATTCTTATTAAATGATACTTTACAATTATGCCGCTAAAAAACCGCAAAATCACATTTTCATGCCAAAATCACGAAATCACGTTTTATCGCCTAAATAAAAATAGGTTTTTTTGCAAAAATACCCTACAATTTGAAGTCAAAGCTAAAAATGCCCCCTTCCTCTCTTCTTTTTCAGAATCCCACGAATTACCCTTTAAGAATCTGGGTATTCACGCAAATGCCATTATTCAGATTGCTGTTAGAGTCTAATGTTTTTTTCAAAAGACCAAAAAAATTTTCAGATCTAACTTAATTACGGAAATGCCATTGCCATCAATTCTCAACCTCCACGACAACCACCATCGTCGACGAGTTAATGCAGGAACTAACCCATTTTTCGCCATTAAAGCCCAAGAATAGAGCTCGGACTTCCTTTTCGCGAGTTCTCCTCTCCGATTTCTCCCATTTTCCCTCGATTTTCCGATTGAAACGTACCGAAATCATTTTTTATGGCATAAAAACGGCAAAACACGACTGGGCTTGCAGGATTTCGGTGATATTAGACGTTCTGGGCGCTCGACGGGGGTGAAAACAAACTCTAAACGGATATATGTACGAATTTTTGCATATCGTCGATTTTCAGATCTGAGTTGTATACTCAGACTGCTTTAGAAGTCTGATGAAACCCACATGGTCAACGAGAGGGTAGTTTTGCAATTGACTTTTAAATACTCAGATTAAAATTGAAGTCTGGTAATTTCCTTTGAAAACAAAAAAATCAAGAAAAATCCTCTAATCGAGGCATAGGGTAGTTTTGCAATTGACCGAAAACTTGACTTTTTATTCAGACTTCATATCCAGTATGAAGGAAAAATGAGTGACTTTGACCGGAAGTTGACTGTTTTTTCAGACGGAATCAGAAGTCTGAAAAAAAAACAGGGTACTGGTAGTAATTGACCGAAATTTTTCAAAAGTTGACCAAAATGGGGGAAAAAGTATCAGACTTCTATGGCAGTCTGAAAATGATGAAATCTTTCAGACTGCTAAAGAAGTCTGATATCGAAGATTTTGGTCAACGCAAAAATACACCAATTTCTGTCAGACTTCTATCGCAGTCTGACGAATTTCTTCAGACTGCCCTGGAAGTCTGGGAACGAAAGTCAAAAACTTCGGTCAATTGCAAAACTACCCCATAATTTTTTCAGACTGCAGGAGAAGTCTGACAAAAAGTCAAAATTTTGGTCAATTGCAGAAATACCTTTTTCTTTTTCTCAGACATCTAATGCAGTCTGACAAAAAAGTCAAAGTTTGGGTCAATTGCAAAAATACCCTTTTTGTCAGACTGCGATAGAAGTCTGCTTTGATAACTTTTCGTCAGACGGCATCCGCAGTCTGCTTTGTAACATTCTAATTGCAAAAATACCCTCTTTTTCAGACTGCCATAGAGGTCTGACGTACTGTTTGTCAGACTTCTTTGGCAGTCTGGATTAACAAACCTTTTTTAAACCTTTTTTTTGTATATTTGTGATGAATTTCGTTGATTTTAATTTTTTTATATGTGTGTTATTTGTATATGTTCCTCCTGCGTTAGTTTTACATGCTTATGTTCGGTAATTATTTTTAAATAATTTTTTTAATAATTCTGGCAATGTAGCTAATAGAATCAGACTTCGCGAAGAAGTCTGATATTTCCATTTAGATCGCTAATGTTGTTTTTCCATGATTGTTTTTACAGATAATGGTGCATCTACCTGTTAATTTTGGTGAATGGGTTGTGAGAGACCAGATTTGGCATTTTGTGGTGGATACTCTCAAAGGAGGGCGGTTTATCACTTTGGGCGATCGTTTTACATATTGTGAACTTGTTGAGATGGTACAAGATGATTATATACTGGACAAGAAAACCGAGTTGGTGGAAGACCTCAGAAGTCGAGGTGTCCGTACGTGTCCTTCCCCCGCATAATCCTCGTCCTCCTGGAAGACCTCAGAAGTCGAGGTGGCAAACTTGGCTCGAAATTGCCAAGACAAAGGGCAATAAACCACAGAAGCTTCCCAAGCAATATACTTGTTCTAATTGCAAACAACCAGGCCACAAAAAACCAAATTGTGTAAGCTAAATCACCTTACACTCACCTGTTTTATAGTTGTTTTCATCTATCTATTGTATATGAGAAGCTGCTGTCTTTTTCGGTGGAGACATGTAACCAAACCTGAGAAGGATTAGATCTGGTGGAAGTCTGATGTACTGACGAATGCAATTTAGAAGTCTGATAGAGAAGTCTGAAGAAAGTCTGAGAGGAGTCTGTTGGTGTCTTTCCAGTACAATATTTCGTTTCCAAGTCGTTTTTTAAGTTGTCTAAGTCTAAGAACTTGTTGTGTTAATCGTTGGTTGTTGTTGTTGGCTTAAACTTAATTTGTAGTACTTATGTGTTTGCTGCATCTCGTCAAGTCTAAATAAGTCTTAAGAAAATCACACCCTTTCCAAACTGCAATATAAGTCTAATAACAGAAATTCATTACAAAAGATAGAAATAGAAGTCTGACACTAGACTTCTATAGAAGTCTTAAACCAATTACCCTAGAAATACCCTACATATGCCCAACACGCTTTTGACATCACAATACCCGGTTGTGAACATCTTTGGAGGGAATTCACGTTATGCCATTATGTCTAAAACCTGCATCAACCACAACCATACTCCATTAGCAGTCTGAAAACTTAAAGTCAGACGTCATATGCAGTCTGACTACTCAAATTCAGACTCTATTTGCAGTCTGACGAAATATAGTCAGAGTTAACTACGAAGGCTATTCATGAAGTCAAAATCGGACGAATCCCAAAAATCCACAAAACACAATACAACTCAAACCCAAAGATCTAAACATTATTGCTCAATTTGAATCTTGTACCCTCTATGGAAGACTTGAAGGAGTCGTGACAACGGCAAGGAGAGAGAAACCAGATCTGGAAATCAAAAAAGACAAGAGTTCAGCGCTGAGTTCTTGAAATCAGTATCGAGAAGGTGACGGTTTCCGGCGAAGAGAGGAGTAGAAGAATCTTACCGTCGAAGGCACATGAGACGATGTAAGCGACGAATTCCGGCAGCGACAACGAAGATGTCGGTTTAGTTTTTTTTTTTTTTTTTATTTGCTTCGGTAACTGTAAAAATGAGGGGATAAAAACCCTTTTATATAAACCCTATGGAGCTTCTGAGCCACACATGATCCGCTCGAGGCCTCATCTCGGCGATCCCGTCCTAAGAAGAATAAGGCCGAGCCGAGGCCGAAGCGGCAATATCTCAACCAAACCGAGATCAAGCCGAAGCAAATCAATTCATCCCGCCTCGAATCAGAATTAGAACCGAGCCTACCAGATTACAAGCAGGCCAAGACGAATGTTCTATGGGCTTAAACGGAGCCCATTGACCAAACTCTCCGGGGCCGAGCTAAAGGCCTAGGTCATCGACAACCCTAGCTTAGTCGGTGGCCGTGCGAAGTAAAAGGGAAATATTCCTTTTACCTCCGAGAATCTCGCATACGTACTTGTATAAATAACATTCATAGTCGCATTGTAACAAGCATAAAAAAAACACCTAGCACTAGCTCATAGCAACTTTACGCTTATACTCATACGTAGGGCTGGGCATTCGGGTCCTCGGGTCGGGTCGGGTTTTTCGGGTTTCGGGTCCATTCGGGTCCTGGGAATTAGACCCATTCGGGTCTCGGGAAAATTTCGGTTCGATTCGGGTCGGGTCCTTTCGGGTTCGGGTCGGGTCCTTGATTTAAAATTAGACCCGAAAAGGACCCGAAATAAATTTTGGGTAAGGTTTTACCCGAAAACCCGAAAAAACCGAAAACCAGGAAAAAAACCGAAAATCCGAAAAAAACCCGAAAACCCCAAAAAAACCCAAATAAAAAACCCGAAAAAATCCGAAAACCCGAAAAAAATCTCGAACATAAAATTTTTTCGGGTTTATCGGGTACCCGAACGGGTCTCGGGTAAAACCCGACCCGAACCGAAACCCGAATCAAATTTGAAATGGAACCGTTCGGGTTATTTCGAAGAACCGAACCGTGTTTTTCGGGTCGGGTTGGTTTGGGTCCGGTCGGGTCGGGTTTTATGCCCAGGCCTACTCATACGCTTACAAACAGCAATAATAAAACAACCATCTTTGGATCTCTGCTTGTGTTTTTCCTCAGAAACTTCTGTTCCCTCTAAAGTCTTGACAAAAATCGATAGTGCGAGTTTCGACTATCACAAATAGCTTCAAAGAATGAAACCAAAGACGATTCCTTTCTCCTCCACAAAGACAAAGAATGAAACCAAAGACGATCTCCATTTTGTTACATTAAAGATAGATATCTTTTATTTACTGCATGTTGTAGCTATTTATCCTTATATAGTATTGTACATTGATGTAAATTATGACGGTTTATTCTTGGTGAATCAGGAGATGGATGGAGAGTGATACGATCCCGGGAACGCTGATCACTCGAAGTTGGCAAAATGGATAACTTGACTCTATGAAACGATGAAGCTTCAAAGAACAAGGACGTGAATCGTTGAGTCGCACAAAGGCTGCGGAATTCCTTCGATATACAAGTGAACCGTTGGATATGACACACCAATGGCTCGGTTTTGACTACTAGATATGACACACTAGCAATCAAATTTGATCAAAGATATGACTCACCAAGATCGATTTTGCTCACAAGGAACAAGAAGAGTAAAAACACAAGTTTGATAAAAAAGATTGGTTGTCCTCTTGTTACACACGATCCTTTGCTTATATGGAAGAAGCAAAGAAGTAACTACAGCTTACAATTAACTCTAGTTAAGTTTAAACAAGAAAAACATATTGCAGAAATTAAGGTAGGCTGAAAACAACATGTGTTGACAAAGAGATCAACTTGCAAGGGGGTGGGCGGATGCTACAGTGTTCGCGTTGCTACAGTGCACGTTTTTGTGTGATCACATCTTCTAGAAGTCATGAGAACAGTCTTGGGCAGTAGTTGGGTCATGACTTTGATGATCTTGATTTTGGGCTTTGGCATTCACAAAAACAAGAGGAAGAAATGGCTGGGATGTTGTTCTTGGATTTGTGATCATGGGTTTTATGGATCTATTTTTGGACTTAGATGCAAGTTAAAACTCCATGTGGGCTTGTTCATCTCTCTTGCCCCAAATATTCTTTAAGCAACCCAGAAATTCTTGCCCTTGCACACCATTGTCGATTTCTTAGTGCTGGGCTTTGAGGTTGGATCAACAAATTGCTTCTTTGGACTTCTTGGTCGAATCTGATCTGGGGCCGAACCAGGATGACCCATTTAGGTAAATGGGTAGTATCTCTGTGGTCTGATGTCCAATTCCTCTTATCTTGGGTTTGTTGGAAAGCTAAGAGGTTGATTGACATTCCCCAATTGGCCGCGCATCAAGATAGTTGTTGAGTTGGTCTGTGCATCAATATCTTTGGCCCAGCCATGCAACAGTTCCTGAAGGAGATCCCTTGACTTGTAAAATCCATAACTCTCAAGTCTGAACCGGCGTTATCTTGAATCCAATTTGAAAAAAATTCCCTGATGAACCAAGTTTCCAGAACAGTTGAGTTCATAGATTGATTCGTTCTGGTTTGGTTGGAACAATTCATTGAACGCACGTTGGTCCGCAACGAGTAAGCTTGGAACCGCCTGACTTGGAAGTTGAATAACTTTCTCCCCTGAGCTCGGATTAGACTGAATCCACTTCGAGGGGAGCTCTAGATGAGGTTAGAAGGTAGCCCAAGTGGTCTTTGGGATGGGCCAGTTGATTGTGGACTTCGTTTGTGCTGAACAAAGCACATGTCTCTTCTTGGGTGATTCCATGATCATATCAGAGAGAGAGTCAACAAATACTTCCAGCTTAATATAATAACAGATTTGGTGAGGATTCTAGAACCGGAAGAGTTATATCTCGTAAAGAGATCAAGATTAGGCCATCTATTTGACTTGGTGAGAAATCGGCTAATTTTGGGAAACTCGGCCACTTCCTTCTTTCCGAACAATTGGTGACAATAAAAAAGTACGATTTGGTTCATATTTGGTGGGAATCTGATTAGGTTTGGATTGCGAGAGTTTAGAGCGATCACTGGACTACTATGCCACATGATACATATGATAGCAGATTCAAACCAAAGATAGATCTTGCTTTATAGAGCTCTAACAAGATAGAAAATAAGACTGAAATTGAAATAGCTCATTGAGCTTTATTGTAATGATAGTAGGATTTTTTGTTAAGTTTATATCAATTCCTCTATGCTTGTCATTGTAGCATAAGAGGTGTCAATCCATAGGGGTTAAGATTAATGCACTAGGAATGCATGAAACTTCTTAAGCTAGAGCAAATGTTTTTGGTTTTATGTTTTTAAATTAAGAAAGTAAAATGCAAGAAAGAAAACAAAAGATAGAAGTGTTGGATCATGGATTAGACTATCAAAGAGATGATTAACAATCAAACAATGATGACAAAGATTGAATTAAACACTATCCTAGAACATGGAATTCACAAATATGACTAATCCATTCTCATGGCACTAATTACTTCACTAATCACCTAATTGACATAAACTCTCGTTTGCAATTAGATAATCAATGAGCATTAATAAACAATTCCAATTAGTTCACTAATCACCCTAAACATCAACTCTCATTGGCTATGATGTGAAAAGCTCACAATAGGTTTGGTTCAAGCATTTCATCGAACACCTCTCGGGCATGAAATGCTTAAGCTCTAGTTTTGATCTCTCAATTCTAAACTAGCATTAAGATCAACCTATGTGAAGGATCTAACAAGATGCAATCCAAATCATCATCATTTATGATACTAATGCACACAATCTATGATATTCCTTAGGTCTAGAACACTTGAATAAGATTAATTCATTCTCATGACACTAATTTCTTTGCTAATCACTTAATCAATATCAAACTCTCATTTGTGATTAAATGACTAGCAAGCATTAAACACAAGTTCTATTAACCAAGATTCATCTCAAACATTCATTCTCATGAGTTAAGTATGAAAATCTCTTATTTAGTTCATTGAGGAATTTCATCGAACACCTTATGTGCAAGAAATTCCCTATGATCTAGATTAACTTTCTCAAGCCTATTCTAGCATTAAGAATACTAAATAAGAAATGAAATCAAGGATTTAGAACCTAAACAACACAAATCAATCATCAAACCATCAAAATCAAGCAAAACATAATCCAAAAAAAAAAACATAAAGTCTAAACATGAAGAACATAAGAGAAAAAGACATAAAGATAAAGAATATGCATTAAATAAAAGATAAGGGTGAATAAATCTTCTCTAGAGTTGCATTTGTATGAAGAACAATCAAAATCTCTAAAAAAAAAGAATTTGGGTCGAGCCCCACTCTTCCAAGAAGAAGACTTACTACAAAAATTAGGTCTAGAAATTCTAAATAGTCAAAGGGGTCAAATTAGGTCAACTCTGGTCAAACTGGGTCAACTCTAGTCAAACTGTGTCAACTATGGTGTACACCGGACGGTGGTGGTCCAGTGTGATGTCCCGGTATTCTCCCTGTCTTGAGCATGGCTGCAACACCGGATGGTGACACCGGTCCATGGTTGGGCGGTGTTGGTTGCTCATCTCGCGGTCGAACAGACATGTCCTTGGTAAATCTGATGTATCTTTCGAACCACTGATCCAAATGACCTCAAACCACCTCCAGACAACAGCTAACTTAAATGTCTATGATTGTTATGAGGACCTTAGAAGCTGAATCCTAATGGAAACCCTTCGTCCGGTCCAATCTTTCAGACACTTCGGGTGAACTCTGCATTTACCTTTGCTCCATAACTCCAATCATCTCCAACACGTCTCCAAGTACCTAGAAAACACTCCAAATTATGCAAGACTCACTAGGACCTAATGCAAACTACCTAGACTCTCATTTGGACCAAAACACTAAAGATAGCTATGAAAACACATGCATGAGACTCAACATGCTAAGTTAAATGCATGCTAAAATGAGTAAAATATGAGAATATCATGTAACAAGAAGGTAAAGAAGATGAAAAGGATTTAGGTTGTCACCAAGAACACAAATAGTTTTTGATTAATGTCAATAAGATGAAACATGAGAGTTGCTTTGAAACAACTCTCAAAGTTACAACCATTGAGATGCAATATCAAAAATAGAGAATCAAAGGTCTTCAATACATGGATTTATTATGAGAATATCATCATCATAATTTCATAAAAGTAAAGGATTCTCATTCAATGTCAAATGCTAATTTGGTGGCAATAAGACTATTATTTGATTTAGCTAATTATTCTCTTTTTTGTTTAAATTTGAATGAATTCTTTTAATGTATTTATTGTAAAGATTATCTTGTAAGAGCTATAAAAATCTCTTTGTTCTCATTGTAAACAGACATCAAAATTTGATAGTAAAAACGTTAAGTTTCTCTTGCAAAAGTTCTTCTTTTGTGTCTTGTTCAAATGAGTCTTTAGGTAGATTCCTTTAGATTTCTTTGTTCGTTGCTTATTATTTCTAGTTTTGTGGATTCATTCTAGAATACAAGTGTGGATAATAGTCTAATGTGTGGATTCACATAGGCTTGATTTGTGATCTTATCAAAGAGAATTCGCAACCCTTTGTGGCGATCCTCAACTCACCTTCAAGCTTGTCAACTTTGACATATTGTGATCAATAAGATTTGGTGGATTCCAATCTTATATCACATTTTTCTCATAACTAGCATATATATGAACATATATTTGCTAAGAACCCTAATTACATGGGCTTGTATGGGCTTCCACAATATCATATATTTTGGGCTTGTTATGTGCTTCAATAACCTGGTGGGAATACAACAAGCAAAAAGAAAAGAAAAAAAAGGTCACCTTTTTGGTACGAATTGTTTGACGAAAGAGAAGAAATCACGCCAAAGATTGTATTTTCCATAAATCAAACGAGTGGATGAAAATGTAGACAATTGGGTAAGACTTGTGGAAGTGGGGCATAAATTCGAAGCAAATATGTCTAGAGGGGGTTTTTTCCCCTCAGTCGTACCACCGCCTCCAAGAAAAACGAAAGGTGACACAAAAATCGTGAAAAAAAATTAAAAGGAATCAGAAACAAATTGGTAGTCATGTAAATGCAGAAGGAGGAAATATGCTATATTGTTCACATCAGCGCAAATGACTTGGATTAAGAAAGAAATTGGGGATCCAGTAATATAAGGTGAGGCTTATCCGAGAGTGTCAAAAGTCGGTTCAGTCTACGCCACCAAAGATCAACACACGTCGGGTCTAACTATCGATGGAATAAAAATACATCTATACGCGACGGTGTTTCAGAAACATATATGTAAAGTTTTATCTGATGACCTTAATAGGTCCATGGGACAAACAAAGGAATCAGAAATACACAAAGGCTCGAACTCCCATTCAAGTAAAAGAGAATGCAAGATTTATTACAAATGGACTTTATTCTTTGGTTAGTGCTTAGTTTGGTTCTGTTTGGCCTTTATGTTTTGTGTATTATCAGGTTTGGTTGGCTCCTTTTTATAGGGCAGATGTCTCTAGGAGTTCTATAAATTCGTCAGCTTAGTCTTCGGAAGGATTCTAACCTGGCCGCTTTGTATTACTCAAGGTTTGATTATCAATAAAATCGGTAGATGACTAAAAAAAGATAGTTAAGACCGACCCTACGTCTATGGTGACTTCTTACACCGTTTTGTTAGTATAAGAATATATTTTGGTATTAAAAATATGCCAAAGTCAAACATAACTGCTCGAAGGCGCATATAAAAGGCAGCCAAATGAAAGTATATAAAAGGTTGAAGAAGCCAAATGAAAGTGGACGAGAGAAGCATTTAGCAAAATTAAAAACATGCCAAACGATTCTTCAAAGACTTATTGCTTGTTAGGGTTTCCATTTATGCTTCTTCTTCTCTTCCTCGTCTTTTCTTCTTTCCCTAATAATGAGTTTCCACCTCAACTGTTTTTCTCTTCACTTACTCTGTCTCCTCTTCTTGATCACACAAATGCGTTACAATCCTCATCTTCTTCTTCTTCTTCATTATACTCTCCTCCTATTTCCATAACGGTAAGTATCTCTCGCATTCATATAATCATAGAGTATAGATTTCCCTTTCATTAGTATTTGATTAAAACTATGTACTAATTATCATCTTCTAATATCTACATGCTATGATGAAAATTATCTGAAATACTTTTTTTTTAAAGATAAAATCATCTGAAATAATTCTTAATTAATGTTTAAATTTTTCAAATCAGTACATGAATTCCGATAATCTGCTAACATATTATCATGATCTATGCATGTGATATATTATTAGAGTTAGACACATGCTATATTAGCACTCTTTTATTTATTTTTTATTTGTCAACAGCAGCTATATATATTAGCACTCGATGTATATAGATATTGTAATAGGATCTCCAACTTTTGAAACGTACCTAAATTTTTATTTTTCTTCTTTTGTGTGATCAAAGTACATACTATATATTATTCTATGTATAGAAAAGCGGTCGTAGGTTTGTAGTAGAAATGAAGTAAGAGTTATGATTATAATTTGATAAGATAATAAACAAATTAAATGAAATGTCGGCAGAAAAGGAGCAATCTTGAGAGAAGAGAAGAAGAGTTGAGGAAAGCAAGGGCTGCAATCAGAAGAGCCGTCAAGTTTAAAAATTACACGTCCAACAAAGACGTTACTTACATCCCCACAGGCCAGATTTACAGAAACTCATTTGCCTTTCATCAGTTAAGTTAATAGCAAACTCATTCATTAAAATATAATATAATTCATCTGTTTTAAATTGATAAATTTTGTAGAGTTTTCACGCATATTAAGAAAAAAAATTAATACGTAATTATAACTGCATAATTTTTGTCACTAAACAATTTTCCATAACTTTAAACCAATAGTAACTCAATAAATTCAATTAATATTTCTTCAAGTTTATAGTTCATCGTCATTAATAGAACATAAAAACTAAAAATATATGTCTTTATGAAACAAACAAAAAAAAAATTTCTTTTTGAAACAGGAGTATTTCTTTTCTTTTTTTAAAGCACACTACTCATTCAAATTAGAAATTAGGAAAATTTGAGGAATTCCCTCTTATAAGATGTTTTAGCTAAACCGTGCAAAAAAATAATAAGCTTTTGAAATGATATTTATTTATTTGCTTAATATTTAACTAAACAACCCAATCAATAAAAAATACTGCATAATACAAATGGTCATAACATATTGTATAATTATAAATTATGCATAGACATTTGAAAATTAGATCAAATGACACATAAAAGCTTCTAAAACATTTTATATAAAAAAAACGAAAGAAGTATAGATTTATGAAAGATTCTCAAAAATATCATAGTTTATGTTTTAATTTCTAAAAATATCCCTAAAAACCTAGTACTCCAAAAATATTACGAATTTTAGGTTTAGGTTGAGTTTACAAAATTTTAGAATGAAGTTATTATTAATGATTTAGTAACTCGTTCTAAAGTTTTGTAAAAAATCTTCTTAAACCTAATTTTGTAGTATATTCGAACTTTTCCAAAATAGTTGTATTTTTAGTTCAAAACATTGTTGTTGTGGTATTTTGTGATATTTCTCTACATTTATGTATTTTAGATCAAAACGATATCTAATTTTCCCATCCAAAACCCTTATTACCGTAATTTTAGCTTCCCAATTTTCCTCCACATATTTCTCATTTCAATTTATTTTTTCTCTATGCATGAACCAAAATTAACATATCATAAGAGATTTGCCTACGGAAGGTGTTTGACCAAACCCTCCACTGAATTGGGTGCATGTCAGTCTCACGGGTGTTACAGAACTCCCACGGACTAATTAGTAAATTACTGCCAATATACCAAATTTAATTGGACTTTCAATTCTTCCAGCTTTTTTTTTCTTAATTTAATTAGAAGTCAATTGCTTTATACATAGGTAACATAGCGATCGATATGTATTTTTCTTAGTTTTGATATCTCGAGAAAGAGTATCAATTTTTATTGAAATTCTTTTATTCTCGGTCAACTGAGATAATTTGACATTTTGACTCGCACGTTCACCGAAATTTTAATCTCTTATCTAGGTGAATTAAACCACACATTCATATTAAATTGAAGATTATATTTTCTAATCTAATCTTCAATGCTTAAGAAGTACTCTTATTTTTTTTCTGGTACGAATGTTAAGATAAATAATCATATTTTATTAATAATGTACATATACTTTAGGATATTTTTTGTCGATCGTAAGAAATTGTTTACTTTTTCTCGAGTTTATTGTTTAAAATTTGAAACTAACTCTACGAAATAATATGTTGAAAAACAAAAACAGGAGTCACATAGAAATGATGGAAAGATTTAAGGTATGGTCGTACAAAGAAGGAGAGCAGCCACTGGTTCATGATGGACCGGTGAACGATATCTACGGTATCGAGGGACAGTTCATCGACGAGCTCGGAAATGTGATGGGCGGACGGTTTAGTGCTGGCCGGCCTGAGGAAGCTCATGCCTTCTTCTTGCCCTTCTCCGTTGCCAACATTGTCCACTACGTCTACAAACCCATCACCTCACCGGCCGATTTCAAACGGGACCGTCTCCACCGGATCTTTAATGACTACGTAGACGTTGTGGCTCGCAAGTACCCTTTTTGGAACCAAAGCAACGGCGCTGACCATTTTATGGTCTCCTGCCATGATTGGGTACATGTTTTCCTATACACAACTTCTTTATAGCATTTGAAGATTTCATGTTGGGTGGTCAATTCAGTTTTTGGTTTGAAAATTTGAATTTTGAAGTATATAAACCGAACGGAAACCAAATATATAATTTTGTTACGTTTGATATGGTTTCGGTTTTCTTAGAAAACATTTGAAGGAATTTTCAAAGAAACTTACGTTAAACTTCCGTTTTAATCGGTTTATATTTATTTTTGGTTTCCATTACACTTTGTTTGGTTATAAAAAAATGAAACCAAACCGGTTTATTTTCTCTTCAGTTTAGTTTTTTTGGTATGATTTCGATTCAATTTGGATCAATTATACCAGACCATCTCGGCTAATTGTTTTCTACCTAACATGATTTAATTGATGGCTTTAGGCTCCTGACGTGCCGGATAGTAAACCAAAGTTTTTCAAGGATTTCATAAGAGGGCTATGCAATGCCAACACATCGGAAGGTTTTAGACCAAACATCGATTTCTCTATACCGGAGATTAACATTCCTAAAGGGAAGCTAAAACCACCGTTCATGGGTCAACCCCCTGAAAATAGGACGATCTTGGCTTTCTTCGCAGGAAGAGCTCATGGATATATAAGGGAAGTCTTGTTCAATCACTGGAAGGGTAAGGATAAAGACATTCAAGTGTACGATGGCCTCACAAAGGGACAAAACTACTATGAATTTATTGGTCATAGCAAGTTTTGTCTTTGTCCTAGTGGCTACGAAGTTGCTAGCCCAAGAGAGGTCGAAGCCATTTACTCAGGTTGCGTCCCTGTTGTGATATCCGATAACTACTCGCTTCCATTCAACGACGTGCTTGATTGGAGCAAGTTTTCGGTTGAAATCCCGGTCGACAAAATATCTGAAATCAAGAAGATTTTGCAAGAGATTCCACATGGCAAGTATTTACGGATGTATAAAAATGTTATGAAGGTTAGAAGGCATTTTGTGGTGAACCGTCCGGCTCAACCGTTTGATGTTATCCACATGATACTTCACTCCGTTTGGTTAAGGAGGCTTAACATTCAGTTGCCTTCTTGATTACAACAAAAAAAAATAAAAAATAGTTGTCACACTCTACAATACCTTTTGTTTTTGTTTTGTTGTCTTGCACTTTTAGATTCTTGGTTAGAATCTTTTAAAGAGTAAAAAAATATATTATACTTATAACTAATCAATTGTCGAAAATTTTAATTATTGATAAGTGATTGCGTTATAACAATGATAATGAAGCAAGGTTTTAAAAACCGGATCTGACCAAGGACCGTCCATCTTACCGACTCCAAGTTGAATTATAAAACGGATTTTATTTGAATCGCTAAAACCGGTCAAGACCCGCCAAAACCATAACTTTGTTTAAATTTTAAAAATGGTAAAATCTGAATCACAAAATTTATCTGACAATTTTGATTAATGATGATTTTTTTCCTTTTTTATTTCTCAATTTTAATAGAAAACCAACAGTTTACAAAAAAAATATCATCTTTTTGTTTCTTTAGATTTATAAGTTCATAAATAAAAAAGGACACTCATTAGGTTTTAATACTTAAATATTTTGTATATGACAATGTAGCTGGTCGAGATATCTATTTTTGGAGGCAAGGACGAGATATCAAATCAGAACTCCACAACCACTTCTTGGGAGTCTGGTTTAAGTATGCTACTCCAAAATATGTTTTTTTTTACATGGTTGACGATTAAAAATACTCTCCACAGCTTCTCAAATAGCTAACTTGGGCTCAAACACATCTTTTGTTTGTATCATCTGTTCTTATCACCCAGATTCTCGAGACCACATATTTTTCATTTTTTTTTAAGCGGATGGCAATACATTGCATATAAAATCCTCATAGGACGTTACACCAAATACTAGATTAGTCTTGTAAACAGAATTACATCTTCACAGAATTACAGGTTTGTTTATCTTTTATTTTGCTTTCCAAAGTTCCATTTACCAATTATGGATGCGAAAGTGATATGTGGCAGTTATAGGACAATTAAGTGTTGAACAAAACAATGAAAATAAGAACAACAACACAATTACTTTAGACAAATTCTATCTCCAACGATGGTTTTAAATACACAATAAAATAAGAAAACTACCTACTAAATCACAACTAAGAAACATGAAGTAGTGGGGATACAATCCCATTAATTTAGGAGAACACATATGCCATATCTCCATTCAATCTTTGACCAAATCAATGTCGGTTTACTCTGGTTATGATCCCATCAATACTTCACCCTCCAAAGAACCTTGTCCTCAAGGTTCTAGAACAAAAACTCGTCCACGATCAAACAGTCGTTTTCCGTTTGTGCCAATTCTACCCATTAGAGATAAAATCTCCTCGAAAAAACTAAGCAGCACATGGTATGAGATTTGGAATGCCCACGGTTGGGAAGGCGATCGAGGTAGCTTATCATGTTCCCGAGGTTGTGTAGAGCTAATTCCAAATCCGAAATTGTAGCTCCATTCGAAGAGAAATGAACTCCTCTTTCATGGCTGCATGAAGAACCGCCATTGATGACTCTTCGTTGTCATAGACATCAAAGATAGACTCTTCGTCGTCGTAGTAGACATCGAAGATTGGAGCTCCATAGATTTCGTTGTAGAGCTCCATGAATTCTCGCTCTGATACCACTGATATATAGGTCCCATTTATAGGACAATCAAGTGTTGATCAAAACAATGAAAATAAGAACAAAAACACAATTACTTTAGACAAATTTCTTTCTACTGATTCTATCTCCAACGATGACTTTAAATACAATATAAAATAAGAAAACTAGCTACTAAATCACAACTAAGAAACGTGAAGTAATGGGAATACAATCCCATTAATTTAGGAGAACACATATGCCATATCTCCATTCAATCTTTGACCAAATCAATGTCAGTTTACTCTGGTTATGAATCTTATCCCATCAGAAAGCTTCATCGAGTAGCGTCGATGCCATTGACAAAACGGTTCGTGATAAAGTCATTTCTATCTGCTATCAAAAAGACCAATGTTACGATAATCTCCTAATGGTTTGGTTCGGTTCTCGAAACTGAGACTCTTCCCTCTTCAATTTTTGTTCTTCTCACTTTTCGTCTTTAGATTATTTCAAAACAATTCTGAGTAGACACGTTTCGTTGTATCCTTTTTTTGTTTTTTTGTTGCAATAAAGTTTAACTTAAAAAAAAAAAAATTGTATGACTCAACGGATGCACAAACACAAATATAATGGAGGTTTGAAATCAAAGCTAGAAAAAAAATTATGTATGAAATAATTCACCCACGTGCCTTGTTATTGGTTTAATTATTTTTCAGTTCATATGTTGTTAATTTAAAAAAAAAGGAATCTCAAATATGTATTTTTAGTTAATTATACAAAAATTAAAATTAAAAAAGAACCGGTCCAACCGGCCCATCCAATGACGATTGCGAGTCAATGTCCCATCCAATTTGTCACAACATTGGAATGAAGAGTTTCAGTCTTAGAATGGGAGGATGGGTTTATTGAGGCTTTTGGGTTTAATTGAATTTAAGCATCCCCTACATAGACCTAGAAAGGAGCAACTTANTTCAGTCTTAGAATGGGAGGATGGGTTTATTGAGGCTTTTGGGTTTAATTGAATTTAAGCATCCCCTACATACTAGAAAGGAGCAACTTAAAAATGTGCAGTAGATATCTTATAAAGGGAAATATTCCTAATTGCAAATCACACGGGGGTTTAAGACTAAACACACAAAAGACATATTAACTGCTAGAAAACAACAACGATTAGAGATAACGAAGAAGCAAAGTCACATCTACGCTTCAGTTTTGACAATAGCACTTGACATTTGCGCAGCTGCTGCAGAAGAAGCATCACTCTCAAGAAGCCATTCCCTGGCGCAAATCAGAGCCTCCACAGTCTCAGGCCTCAGAGACGTCTTGTACTCATCCATCTCCCTCGGTTCCATGTCAAAGACGTAGTCAAAGGCAGCAGCCGATACCGGGATCGAGAGGATGTCTCTAGCCATCTTCGACAACGTCGGGTACTTGAGCTTGTTCTGTTTCCACCAGTCGAGAACATCAAACTCCTGAACCCGGGGAAGCAGCGTTTCGTCAAGGTACTGGTCCAGCTCTGATTTCAGATTCTGCCCCGTCGTCTCCATGATGTACGTATCAAAATCCGACAGCCCGTCTGCTTTCCCGTCTTCAGATGTCAGTTTTAGAGGCGATGGAAGCGCCATGTATTCACTGAAGAGCTCGTGGATCCCATCATCCACAGTCTTGATGTTCTTCCCTGCGTCTTCTCCAAATATCTTGGAGAAACTGAACTCCACGAGCTTCATCTTGAACCGAGGATCCATCACCACCGCCATTGCCAAAACCAAACTACAGTCCCTCCAGTACTTGTCAACCTTCTCTTTCATGGTTTTAGCAATACCGGCGACATAAGGATCCTCTCCGGCTATCGCCCGAGACAGATCTGACTGTGTCTTCCACACTTCGTGGAAGAACGTAACAGCAGACGGGTTTTCAGTAGATTGAAGAGTGGAGGCTGCTTCGAAAAGAGGCTTCAGGAATGTGCAAAGTGTCTCCACATGTCTCCAATCCTCTGTTGAAGGAGGTTGCTTGAAGTCGGGATCAGCAGTGTCTAAGCAATTGAACACTTCCTTTAGTTCTGAAGCAGCCACGAGCATCTTATATGTTGTGTTCCATTGCGTCTGATCATCAAGCGCAAGTACCTTATCGCTCGGAACTTGAAGCTGTTCCTTGAGCTCAACAAACCTCTCCTCATGGGACTCAGAGGTTTTCACGTGCTTCACACTGTCCCGGATCTTCTTGATAACATCTTTTCCTTTATCCAGTACATCTTTAGCGAGTCCACTAAATGTTCGAGCAACACAATTCCCTATAACCAACTGACCATCCAGAATCCCAGGGTTCTTGATGCAGATTAGAGGTCTGATGTTTTCAACCGCGGTTTTATTCGCCGGATGGTTGAAGGTAACCGAAAACAACTTTCCCTCCAGACCCCATTCAGAAACACAATTAGCAACAGCAAGACTCAAAGCACCATCAGATTCTGGATAGGATTCCATCAAAACATTGAGAAGTTTCTTCTGTATCTTCCAATCGCTGTCAATAAAGTGACCGGTTATAAACACATAACCAAGAGTTAGCTTCGAGGTCCAGAAGTCCAGCGTCAGACAGAAGCGTCCGGGAATGCCTTCTAAAGACTTCATGACATTCTGCTTTTCCACAAGGTAAGTCGCGACACAGTCTCCTTGAACATTGTTGAAGCTCACAGCGTCGAAATGAGGCTGAAGACTCTGCACAAAGGAAATGAACCCTGGATGTTCAACCATGTGAAGAGGGTAGTCATGCATAATGATCATCTTAGCAATCTCTTGGCGACACTTCTCCTGATCAAACGCAACATAGGGGCTACTGTTCTGGGTTCGGTAACGCCTTCTCGGTGTGTCAGTCTTGGGAGTGTAGGGAGTCATCAGTTGGTTGTTGTTGTTGTTGTTGTCATTGTTCTGGGCATGGTAAAGTGCAGGACAAGTCCCTTTATCAATGTGACGCTTAAGATGGCTAGTGCCAGCCACTTTGGTTCCACTGCTGTATGCAAAGCTCTGATTACATCCTTTGCAGAAAGCCCTTCTGCAACCCGGTTCTGTGTTCTTGATTGTGAAGTTTTCCCACACCTTTGACTTCTTCTTGCGTCGCTTGATCGGTTGTGTCTCTGGTGATCTCATCTCAACGTCATTGTACACCTCCAATGCTGTCTCCATCTTTTGCTACAGAGCAGGGAAAACAAATGATTAGCAAAATGTAATGACAAGAAGAACCACGTAATAAACAACGTAATGATTACCCTTTAAGCCCACAACACATAATTGGTTCTAATAATTCAGAGACTGTATTTGTTGTTGTGCGTTTAAGATATAATAAAGATTTTATAAGTTAATGGGGCTAACAGATAAAGATAGATGGGACTATTCTTGCTACAGAGAATGACCAGTTATAACATTTGATGTTATCCCAGTAAGCCCAAAACCCAAAATTGGTTGATAATAATTCAGAGACTGCATTAATTGGATGTAGTTTTAAGATGTAATAAAAGAGTTTAAGCTTACGAGTAAAATGATAGAGCGAAGGATAGTTTAGATGAGAAAAGTCTAAAAGCTTAAATATTTGTTTAATAAAAAACTAAATAGTTGGCGTTGGGCCTATCGAAGGCCATCGACCCATGGTAAATAATCATATTATTAGAGGGGCAAAATCGGTATTTTCACACCATAGCGTAGATCCAACATAAAAAGAAAAAACAGATCTGAGACTTTTAAAGGTCCTTAAAATCGATCAAACATGGGCTGCAAAACAAAAACTAGAGCCCAGATTAGAAGGTTCAACAAGAACGTAATTGTCTGAGACAAGAGTTTTTACTCAAAAAATTCGATCGGCCTTTTTGAACACACAGAAAACATAATTCTTAATCATTTATATTAAACTGACTAATCAATTTGAGTTTTTTCAAAATTGCCTCCATGAGCCAAACCAAAAATTTTAAACTTCGCTCCTAAAAGGAATAAGAACTTTTCTACCCAGTAAAATTGGCGACGGGGTCGAATTAAATTGAGAGTGAGCAGATCGAGCTGAGAATTTCAGAGAGTAGGAACCAATCGCTTGCTCGAGAAATCAATTTCGAGAAGATCGAGACAAAGAACAAACAATCCCCAAAAATAGATCCAGGTAAAAAAAGGCGAAACCAAAATCAAGGGTTGGGGTTTTCATAACAATACCTCCGAGGAAGAAATCCCTACGTCGTGAAACAAAGAAGGCGGAAGAGAAATCCCCGGCACGGTAGAGACGGAGGAATCGAACGGATCTCCGACGAGTAAAGAGAGACAAAGAAAGAGAGAGAGAGAGAGAGATTTGGGCTTGAGAACCCGAGAGGCTAATTGGACCTTTGGTGGAAAAAGCAGAAGGCAAAGAGATAAGTTGTAAAAAAACTTTTATGGAATAAGGATGCGTCTAAATAAGGGTTAGGTTGAGAATTTTTTCCAGAGAGCTTTTGGGTCAGTTAATTGGGCTTTTAAATAACGGCCCAGTTTGTGAAAACCTCACTTGGTTACGATAGTGCACAATTTTTTTTTTTTGTTTTTTGTTGAAATTTTAAATTATTGATCAACAAATGGAATTTATACACAAGTACAGAGATTCATAGTGATAACGAAAACAGAAAATTAAAAAGAGAAGCTCCGCACCAGGATTACAAATTGGAAGAGAACGAAAAGTTTAGCTTCGAAGGTGACTCCATCGTGATATGATTTCCATTTGTCGATTTCTGTCTTCAGGGTATAGCGATTGGAGACGAAGCAAAAAATGTCTCCGTCGATCATGGTCATAAGGTTAATGGAAGATTTATGGCGTTTGTTGTGTCGTCGGTCATTTCGTTCTTTCCAGATTTTGTAGATTGATGCTTGGAACACCAGTTTGACAAGGGTAGAATCAAGGTTGGTACCTCTTTTCCTTACCAGCGATTTGGCCGTGATGGTCCAATCCGGGTTCGTTTGTCTTTGCAAAATCTTTGAGCAGAGACCGTTCCATATTGTGAAAGAGTAAGGACATGCGTAGAATAGGTGATCTCTTGTCTCATTTACTTCTCCACATAGCAAGCAAGGTTGAATGAGACCCCAATTTCTCATCTTGTCTCCCGTCGAGAGCTTATCCCTCAAATCTAGCCATGTTATGAAACCTTGTCGAGGTATCGATTCTGAAAACCAGACCAAATTGCACCACCAGATAGATTGGTTCGGTTCTCGTAGCTGTTCCCAAGTTAGCTTGCTTGAGAATTTGTCGCCGAAGATACTCTCCTTTTGTCTCCACAAAACTTTGTCCGGACTAGATTCAGGTGTTGGAACAGGTTGTAACATGATGCAGCTCCTCATTTCTCGAAGAGTGATGTTTCGACAGCGACGAACGGCCCAGTTTTGATCCCGTTACGTCTCCTTCTCACTAGACTCCTTACTACTCTCACCTGCCAACCATAATTTGATTAGGGGCATGTTCGTTTGCTCATCTGACATTTGCATCCAAATGCTTGGTTCAATTTGAATAATGTATCTAAATGATATTTGTTTTTATTTTCGGTTGTTCATCTGGATAATGCATCTGAATGAACATTTGTTTGTTTGGTTAAATTTATATTTTAATCTAGATGCTTTTAATAAGTAAATGACTAAAATATACATGCTTTAATCTAAACATTTTTTTAGTCATAATCTTAACCAAGGGCGTGCTTAGAGTGTTTGGGGCCTAAGGCCAATGACAGAAAAAATTACATTTAATATAATTATTTTTAATAAGATATATGTTGTAAATCAAATTTAAACATTGGAAAAAACGTGGACTAAAAGATCTCACACTGGATCTGAAACAGTAATTGGAAAAAGGGCGATTCTTCTGTTCATCTTCTTGCTCGCTATCGCCTCATTCAGGCATGGAGCCTCCTCCTCCGGCAACGGATGGGACCCTCCACCCCCCTCCCCCTCAGCAAAAAATCACCTCCCCGTCAACATCTCAAAACCAGCCAGCTTCATGGACCTCTATGCTTCGGGGATCGTCGAAGGATATCAAAACTTTCAGCCTCTCTTTCGAAACAATCGATGGGAAGTCTTCTGGACTCATTCCTGCAGAAGTCTTGGAAGATGAAAAACCTCTCTGGAATAGCTTCGTCTTGGGACATTTCATTGGAGGCTCCCCGCACATCGGGAAAGTTCATGCCATTGTCAACAAACTGTAGAGATCCTGCGGTCAGATTTCACAAATCGATGTCTAGTTCCTAAGCAAGACAGCGGTTCTTTTTAAAATTGATTGCGACACAATGCGTAAGCGAGTCCTAAATAAGCGGTTCTAGCACTTGGCTGACGTCCCCCTAGTGGTTCAACAATGGCGACCAGAAACAGCTAGCTCAACGCCAGAGCTCCCATCTCTGCCCATGTGGCTTGATTTCTACTCGGTTCCAGGCCATCTTTACTCTGACAACGGGCTTAGATTTATTGCAAGCTTTATCGGTCACCCAATCAAACTACATCCAAACACAGAAATGTTTAAGGCTGGACACAGCAAGGATTCTCATCGAAGTTAATCTGGAGAAGGAACTTCCATTAGTACTCAACCTCCATGAATCTTCGGGAAAACCTTTTGAGGTCAAGGTCAACTTCCCATGGCTGCTCACCCTCTGCAAAATCTGCAACAAATGGGGTCATATTGCAGAAGATTGCAATAAAAAGTCTGTCGCGGCGGACGATTCGACTATAGAAAAGCCGATTTTGGGTATCGACTCTTACATCGCCTCTGAGGAAACTCAGTCTGCAGTACAGAGTAAAATCGAAAATTCATCTGTCATCATCAGCGACGCTGAGCCAGCAAAGGACGATGATTGGACAAAAGTATTAAAACCTTCAAGACATAGCTCTCCTCTCTCAGGGACTCCTGTTTTAACCTCTGACTGCAGCAACCCTGTCTCGCCATCCAGATACTCCATTCTTGCCTCAGAGGACCGCGAGGAGGGAGAGATGGATGGAAAGCAAGAACACGATTAGCAGATATCGGACTCGGTGTCTACAGATGAAACATAAGACACTCCCGAACCATCAATAGGTGCTTCAAAAAAGAACAACTCCAACAATCGTGCAAAGAAAAACGCACCTAAACCAATTGCAAGCCGCAAAGAGCTTGGACTTCCGCCCATCTCCTCCACCAATGGAAACAAAGCTTCCTTCCGGAAGCTATGACATCCTTTTTTGCTTGGAACATGCGGGGGTTCAACCAGCCTCGCAAACACACCGCAGTCCGTAACTAGGTTAACGCCGCAAAGCTCTCTTTTGGATGCCTAGTGGAAACACGAGTCCAAGAACGATTCTCAACCTCAATCCTCCAATCTACCTTTCATGGCTGGTTCTAGATGACCAACTATGAATTTCATCGTCTAGGCCGCATATGGGTGTGCTGGTCTGATTTAGTGGATGTAAATGTTTGGCATAAAGATGCCCAACAAATCACTTGCTGGATAACAGTAAAATACTCGGGTTTAGTCTTCCTCTCCACTTTCGTCTATGCCTCAAATTTTGCTCAAGATAGAAAGTACCTGTGGAATTCCATCGCTGCTACCCATCAATCTATTAACTTGAATACCAATCCTTGGATTGTACTTGGAGATTTCAATGAAGTCCTCTCTGGCTTAGAGCATTCTCGTGTGACAACTTGTGGTTTTGATAGATCAAGTATACAAGACTTTCATAATGTGGTTTTACAAGCGGGCTCTCGGACCTAGCCCACACGGGTTCCCTCTATACCTGGACAAACCACCAAGAGTTGAATCCTATAGGGGAAAAACTCGATAGAGTCCTCATAAACGGCGCCTGGCTATCATCCCTTCCTCAGTCCTTTGCGAGTTTTGAAGCGGGTGGCGTCTCGGATCACTCTCGATGCCTGATAAGGCTCTCACCCATTGTCTCCAGTGATCGAAAACCATTTAAGTTTTTCAACTTTATCAAGGACCATCCTCAGTTCCTAGAGAGAGTAACTCAGGTCTGGTTAGCAACACCTCCGCTGTACCATTCCCGTGCTGCGCTTTTCATGTTCCATGGGAAGCTCAAAAGTCTAAAACAATGCATCCGAGATCTTAATAGAACTTGATATAGTGACCTGCCTCACCGTGTAAAAGAGGCTTTTGACGCTTTCTGCAATCTTCAAGAAGAGTCGCTTCGGGCTCCAAGTGAACAATTAATAGCCGCAACCGCTGCAGCCTCTGATAATTGGCATCATTACGCTGCTGTGGAGGAGAAATTCTACCAACAAAAATCAAGGATTCAATGGTTGGGATGCGGAGATCAAAACACAAAGTTCTACCATCTTGTAGTACAAGCAAGAATAACAAACAATGCAATCAGATCCTTGACTCTGCACTCTGGTGAGGTAATAACAGATTAATTTTATATAAAATCAGAAGCTGCTCGACATTACCAAGAGTTTCTACAGACAGGACCTGAGGACTATCAAGAATGCTCACAAAGATATCTCTCGGGCTTACTTGATTATCGATGTACGGCAGAAGATTGTTCCTCCCTCACTGCTGCGGTAACAGATGTAGAAATACAGAAAACTTTGTTCTCAATGCCTCGAGATAAAGCCCCTGGCCCCGACGGTTTCTCCTTAGAATTTTACAAAGCAGCCTGGCCTACAGTGGGAAGGGATTTCACGACAGCGGTTCAATCCTTTTTCATAAATGGATTCATGCCAAAAAGTGTCAACGCAACAATTATCACTCTTATACCGAAGAATACAAATGCTCAATCGATGAAGGACTACCGCCCTATAGCCCTCTGCAATATGCTATATAAGGTAATCTCCAAAATCTTAGCAAATCGGCTAAAGACAATTCTACCGGAATCCATCGAAGCAAACCAGTGCGCGTTCGTGAAAGGGCGACTCCTCCTCAAAAATTTCCTTCTCGCAACTGAGCTGGTTAAGGACTACCATAAGAAAAATAGATCGCCTAGAAGTGTGATAAAATTCGACATTTCCAAAGCTTTCGACACAGTTAATTGGAATTTTATCATAACGATTCTCCAAATATTGTGTCTACCATTGATTTTCATCTACTGGATCAGGGTATGTATCTCCGCTGCTTACTTCTCTGTATGCGTAAATGGTGAGCTTGCAAGATTCTTCCCAAGTAAAAGAGGGCTTCGCCAAGGCTGCTCAATCTCGCCGTACCTTTTCGTAATGGTGATGAATGTGCTTTCACGAATGCTCAACCGAGCTGTTGCAGTGGGATCTATTGGTTACCATCCCCACTGTAACCAAGTAAAGATCACTCACCTGGGTTTTTCTGATGATTTGCTAGTATTCTCTGATGGTACAGCAACCTCCTTACACGGGATACTTCAAGTTTTTGACACCTTCGGGCGATTTTCTGGGCTTCGAATAAATCCAGCAAAGTGAGCAATCTATATTTCGGGAAACAATAAAGCCCCTCTTCAAGCCGCTGCAACTGCAGAGGGTATCATCATTGGTTCACTGCCACTACGGTATCTCGGACTTCCCTTGACAACAAAAACAATGTCAACCCAAGATTATGCTCCTTTGGTCAACAAAATCAGAAGCAAACTTCTTTCATGGACAAGTAAACAGCTGAGTTATGCGAGTCGTTTACAGTTGATAAAATCAATGATAGCAAGCATAACGAACTTCTGGTGTTCAGTTTTTTGCCTACCATCACGCTGTTTCGATTAAATAGATAAACTTTGCGGGGCATTCTTATGGTCAGGCAATCCTAACTCTCCGAATCATGCAAAAGTGGCCTGGAACAAATTATGCTGTCCAAAATCAGAAGCAGGTCTGGGAATCAGAAAAATGCGTGACGCTTCAAGGATTTTCTCGCTAAGTCTCATTTGGAGGCTTTTCACTTTGTCAGGTTCACTATGGGTTGCTTGGGTTCATCTCAAAAACTCATGCGCAACCAGTCATTTTGGGTCGCTCCAAACATTAACATTGGATCATGGGTATGGCGCAAACTCCTAAAATTGCAGGACCAAGCTGGACCGTTCTTAAAAGTGGAAGTGAGAGACGGTAAAAGAGCCTCTTTTTGGTTCGACAATTGGTTGGATATAGGCAGAATCATCGACAAAACCGGAACCATCGGACCTGCTGTTCTAGGGATTCCTCTATCAGCTTCGGTTTCAGATGCAGCAACCACAAATGGTTGGAAAATCAGAAGAACAAGAGCGCGTCAATATCCTCGGTTAGTCAATCTCATTCTCTCTTCTCCACTACCTGATATTCCCATATTTTACCTCTTTTAGCATGCATTTAACTTAGCATTTTAGGTCTCATGCATGTGTTTTCATATCTTTCTTTAGTCTTTTGGTCTAAATTAGGCTTTAGTTAGTTTGCATTAGGTCCTAGCGAGTCTTGCATTTATTTGAAGTGTTTTCTAGGTGTTTGGAGACATTTTGGAGATGTTAGGAGTAATGGAGCAAAAGAGGATGCAAGGATCATTCTGAAGAGTCTTGAAGATCCGGCAGAATGAAGGGGTTACGCTCAGACTCAGCCTCTATGATCTTCATTAAAGATGTAGCCAGATGAGTTATCTGTCTACTGGAGGTGGTGTGAGGTCATTCGGACATGTATTCCAGGAGATATCACGATTTTACTGAAGGTGTATCCGTCTGGCCGCGAGACCAACGCCAACCAGCATTGGATCGGCACAAGTAAATCCAGTACCGACCCATCCTAAACCGGTACTATCTGGTCGGTACTGAATCAGAGAGTAGTACCGACCCAGCTTCACTCCCCATACCGATCCAGAATGGATCTGTACAAAACCCAATCTGTTCTCATCGAAGCCAGCTGAAGTCACCCAAAGATCGCGCCAAATGAACAACTTACGTTCGGAACTAGCTTTCGAAGACTTCATAGAAGTTGTAGATAATTGAGTTGGTTGTCTTCTGGAGGTGGTTTCAAGTCGTTCTGAGCGGTGGTTTGAAAGATACATCAGATTTAGCGGGGACATGTCCGGCTGGCGCCCAAACGAGTTTTGCACAAAGGAGATTAGTACCGACCCATCTTGGGTCGGTACTGCCGAACGGTACTAATCCTGCATCGACCAGCTCATCATTCCTGCCGGCTAAAACTAATCATGCATCGACCAACTCATCATTTCTGCCGGCTAAAACTCTTCCCGCACGACCCAACACCCATCCATCATGTGCGACAAAGTTTTTGTACCGATCCAGAATGGGTCGGTACAGACCACCAGAATCAGCAAAAACCCAGATTTGGCCGGGTCAATACCCGGTTTGTTCCGGGGTTACCCGGTTCGCTCCTTTTTGTATAAATACTCTTGAAACCTATTTTTCATGCTAAGCTTTTCTTATTTCTAGAGTTGGATTTTATCCCAAACTCTTCTTATGATTTTGGAGGAATTTTGATTGTTCTTCATACAAATTCCACTCTAGAGAAGATTTATTCAACTCTATCTTTTATTTATGCAATTTCTTTACCTTTATGTTTTTTTCTCTTTGGTTCTTCATGTTTAGACTTTAGGGTTTTTGTTGGATTTTGGTTTGCTTGATTTTTATGGGTTGATGATTGATTTGTGATGCTTAAATTCTAAATCATTGATTTCCTTTCTTTCTAAGTGATCTTAATGCTAAATTGGGTTTGAGAGAGTCAATCTAGATCTTTGGAAATTTCACACCCACAAGGTGTTTGATAAAATTCCCCAAAGAACTTAGAAAGAGATAAACATTCTTAACCTATGAGAGTAGTTGCTTAAGGTGTTTATTGGTTGATTTGAATATTGATCTTAATGCTTGCTAATCATTTCATCACAAATGAGAATTTGATCTTGATTTAGTGATTAGCAAAGTGATTAGTGTCTTGAGAGAGGATTAGTCATAATTAGTGATCTTAACCTAAGGAATAACATAGATTGTGTGTATTAGCATCGTTAGTCAATTGTCTTGATGATTAGATGATGATGATTTAGGTTGCATCTTGTTAGATCCTTCACTTAGGTTGATCTTAAAGCTAGTTTTGGATTGAGAGATCAAAACTAGAGCTTAGGCATTTCACGCCCGAGAGGTGTTCGATGAAATGCTTGAACCAAACCTTTTGTGAGCCTTTCATGCCTAGCCGATGAGAGTTGATGTCTAGGGTGATTAGTGAACTAAGTGGAATTGGAGATTAAAGCTTGTTAATCATCTTATCACAAACGAGAGTTTGTTCTTGGTTTGGTGATTAACAAAGTGATTAGTGCCACGAGAGTGGATTAGTCATAATTGTGAATTCTATGTTCTAGGATAGTGTTTAATTCAATCTAAATCATCATTGTTTGTTTATTAATCATCTTCTGGATAGTTAGTTCATTTTTCCAACACTTCTATCATTTGTTTTCTTTCTTGCATTTTACATTCTTTGTTCAAAAATATAAAAACCCAAAAACATTTGCTCTAGCTTAGGAAGATTCATGTATTCTTAGTGCATTGATCTTAACCTCTTTGGTTCGATCCTCAAATACTACAATGATATTGAGTAATTGATATGAACTTAACACAAAATCTATGTATCACTGCCTCACGACTCTAGGGGATCAGACGTGTACCTTTGGCGACATGGAAATGAAATTTTCAATCTTGGTTCTCTTCTAGCTCAACATGGGACAAATTAGAGAACGAAAGATTCTGGCTCCTTGGTTCAAAACGATTTGGTTTCAGCAAGGAATCCCACGACACAACTTCATTTCGTGGCTTTCTGTTGGAAATCGATTATCAACGGGAACTACAATGAGGAATTGGGGCATAACTTAGGCCTGTGTCTTATGTGGTGAGAGAGATGAATCGAGATATCACTTTTTTTTCGCCTGCCCTTTTTCGTTCACAATTTGGTCTGAAATCAGTGGCTCATTGCTAGCTAATCGGTTATCTCCAGACTGGACAGACACTCTTGCGGGAATTGCTGGACTGTCTCACGTTCGGCATCGACACATCCTCGCACGACTCGCTTTCCAGGCTTCGGTTTACTTCATATGGAGAGAAAAAAACGACATGATACATGAAAATCAAAGACGGTCATCACATCAAATCGTAAAACACATCGACAAAATAATAAGAAATCGAATCTCTTCTCACGCTACTGGGAAAATCCCCATCTGGAAAATCTTATGCAGCTATGATTCTCATTCAGGTCTACAAATTGAACTGAGCACTGCACTGAATCCTTTTACCCTCTGAACTCTTTAGTATTTTCTTCATTTTCTCTCGGTGTGCATTCTTTTTTTAAGTTTTTCTTTTTCCAGCTCCTGCAACTTGAGTGTCCTGTAAAGATTCCTTCTTCGATTGGATGAAATAAATTTAACCTTTCATAAAAAAAAAAATAATAATAATAATTTTAAACATTGTTCTGTAAAATATTTGAGATTATTAATGCTATTTTTTTATTCGAAGAAATAAAGTTTTAACTTCAAAAAAATAACACCAAAATACATATTTTACCAATATATCAAATAAAATTACAAAAAATTGGCAGCCCTAAAACTTGCTTAATATTAAGGGGCCTAAGGCAGCTGCCTTATTTTTTGTTCATTGGGCACGGCCCTGATCTTAACCATTTTAATTTAATTCTTGATTTAAAATATATTTACAACTAAATAATTTTCAAATTATTATTTTTGACATTTATAAATTTCCATTTTCATGAAATATAATACTTTTTATAAGAAATTTCATCATAATTGATAAAAAAAAATACAATTCATCAAGTGATTGATATCTCTATGAATGAGATTCATCGACCAAGGAAGACTGAAAGACCACCGATATCAAAAGATCCAAAATCAGAATTCTTAAAACCTACAAAGTAGAGTGATATGATTTTGTTGCATGATCATAATACTGTAGCGTCAAAATTGGGAAAACATTACTATTTTGTAAACATTTTTTTTTTAATTATAAACACTTACACAAACCACTCATTTTATGTTTATACAATTTTTTAAAACATAAAATATAAGAAAATGCAAAACATATAATATTTATAAAAAAGTAGTGAAGCTTGTTTTTGGGCAATTAAATGCGTAGACCAGTTCTTTTTCAAAACTGATGTAGGAGACACAAACTGTATTATATGGTGTTAAGTAGCCTTTCCATCTAATTTTTTACTACATTAACTATAAACCTGAGAAACCATATCATAAAGTATCATAAAAACGAAATATGTGATAAATGAACGCTTGAAACTTGGTAAGCGATGACATATCTAAAGATTTAGAAGAAAATGTAGTGGCATGGAAATAGAAAAATATGTGGAAGACTTTGTATTAATAAATGACGATTAGTTAGTCCAATTATCATCGTTTCAAAGAAATAACACGATAGTTTGCATTCTGTAGCGAGAAAATAGAACTAGAAAGGAATGGTTTGTTTTATAAGATGGAGTGATAAAACTAGAAATAGACATCGTCTGGATTAGTCGAGTGTTAAAAGCGCGGATCACCCCCTAGAAATATAGACTGAGGAAAAAAGTTTATTGTACGATAAAAGACGAAACCAGACGGACAAACAAGTACCACATGTACATTTGTAAAAGGTAAAGAAAAGACAATATATATATATAT
>PKMM01042974.1:277504-316377 GCA_002933915.1 Eutrema heterophyllum | reverse complement strand
CACTCTGCTCAAATTTTTCACCTTTTTCTTTAGATGAAACATATACCGTTCGAAAGGATACATCCAACGGTACTGAACCGGGCCTCCAAGCTCTGCTTCTCGAGGGAGATGAATTGTTAGATGTTCCATAACATCAATGAATGAAGGCGGAAATATCTTCTCCAAATTGCAAAGGATTACATGTATATTATCCGCAAGATTGCGGATACCGTCTGATGTAAGAGAGCGAGAACATATATCTCGGAAAAAGGCACCAATCCCTGCAAAATATAGATAACAAATGAATAATTAAATACTAAAGTATATATTGTGTAAAATATTAACAAAATAATTTAATGATTGTACCTGCAATTGCTTCGAGGACATTACGTGGTAGAAGACATGCAAAGGCAAATGGAAGGAGGCGCTGCATCACCACATGGCAATCATGACTCTTCATCCCAGTAAACTTCCCTTCTCCATGATCAACGCAGTTCAGAAGGTTAGATGCGTATCCGTCCGGGAATCTAACACTTTCGGCAATCCAGTAAAAAAACGCGGCCTTTGAAGGTTCAGCCAAACGAAAAGCCGGGACCGGAGGCTTCCCGTTCCCTGTCACATGTAGTGCTCTACGAGAACAAATGTCTGGCAATTCCAATCTAGACTTCAGATTGTCCTTCGTCTTCCCTTGGACATTGAGAACGATGTTCATAATGTTGTCGAAAAAATTCTTCTCAATGTGCATGATATCTAGATTATGCCTCAAAAGATGGTCATTCCAATAAGGCAAATCCCAAAAAATACTTATCTTGTGCCAATTATGTACGTTGCCACAACCATCAACATGATGATGCCCGTTACCACCACAATCAACCGTCCTATTTGCACCAAAATCTCTGAACTGATCTAACAAATACTGTCCATCTAACTCAGGAGGTGGACCATCAATTATTTTCCGGTTCTTCCTAAACAATGTGGTGCTCCGACGATAAGGATGATCGCTAGGTAGGAATCGCCTATAACAATCAAACTAAGAGGTTTTGCGTCCGTGCTTCAATTGGAACGCATCTGTGTTATCTTGACAGTACGGACACGATAACCTTCTGTGCGTTGTCCATCCTGATAACATGCCATATGCTGAAAAATCGCTAATGGTCCACATAAGTACCGACCGCATGACGAAATTCTGCTGAGAAGAAACATCAAACGCCTCAACACCTTGGTCCCATAACATTCGCAACTCATAAATCAATGGCTGCAAAAACACATCAAGTGATCTCTTCGGATGCTCTGGTCCAGGAACGAGAATGCTAAGGAACAAGAACTCCCGTCTCATGCACAAAGATGGCGGCAAATTGTAAGGTGTTACAATTACTGGCCACAAAGAATATTGTATGCCCTGCTTCCCAAAAGGGTTGAAACCATCGGTACATAATCCAAGGTATACGTTCCTCGCCTCATACGCAAAGTTGGGATACATAGATTGAAAATGTTTCCATGCTCCTGCGTCTGACGGATGGGCGATTTCTCCATCTGTTGTATGCTCTGCATGACATCTCATTGCTACCGCTGTGCGCTCTGACTGATATAAACTCTTCAATCTCTCTGTTAACGGCAAATACCACATCCGTTTATATGGCACTGACACTCTTCCGCCTGTTTCCTTATACCGAGGTTTGCGACAAAAACGGCATGTCGAACGGTCTGCGTCATCTCTCCAGTAGAGCATACAGTTGTCAATGCATACATCTATCATCTGATACGGCAATCCTAGACCTTGAACAAGTTTCTGTATCTCATAGTATGATGCCGGTGCAAGATTATCTTCTGGCAAAATGTCTTTCACAAAATCAGCGATTGCATCCACGCAATCCTCACTCAAATTGAAATCCGTCTTTATACCCATCATCCTAGTTGCAGTTGATAAAGGGGAATGTCCACCTCTACACCCATCATATAACGGATGTTTAGCAGCGTCTAACATATCAAAGAATCTCCGAGCTTCTAAGTTAGGTTCTTCTCTTCTATCTCCATACTCAGCAACCGATGGTATACTTTCACGAAATGCATCGTTCACCATCTGAATATGACCTACGGTACTTTCTACTTCCATTTCAGGTTCTTCTAAGTTAGCGTTATCCCCAATATACTGTTCACTAGTACTAACATAATTATCCACCATTGTATCATTTTCTCCGTGATAATACCAAATCTTGTAACCCGGCATAAACCCATGACAATACAGGTGTGACCATACTTCATCTATCACGATTAATCTACGATTCCCACAATTGGTACAAGGGCAGTAGATTTTACCGGTTTTTTTGGCTTTCTACTGCGTACCCACAAATGCCATGAATTCCTGCAGACCTTCTTTGAATTCCTCCGTAACTAGGCCCGTGTCCGGAATTTGATGAGGCTTTTCCATCCATGATCGAAAATAATTATAAGGATCTGAAGAATATATTTTCGTAAGGAATTAGATAAGAGAGGTTTTTTTTGTTGTTGTGATTGTAAATGAGAGGGTGTATACGTTTTTATAAGGAAAATTGTGCGTGTTTTCCGACGGATACAACGTAGATATTATCGATGTCGGCAACGATGTCGGCAAGGTCATCATCTGTCGAACATCCGTCGGAAATCGGTCGGGATTTGTCTGACGGATGGCCGTCGTCGGAAATCCATCGGCATTATGTCGGCAACATCAGTATTTGTCGGAAATCCGTCGGAATTCGTCAGACCGATTTTTATCGTCGGAAATCCGTCGGAAATTTCCGACGGATGATACATTCGTCCAAATTCCGTCGGAAATTTCTGACGGATTTATGGCCGACGGAATTTCTGTCGAAAATGGCCATGTTTTCTTGTAGTGTCGGTTGGGTCTGAAAATGACAATAAGATATTGTCTTTAGTTTTCAAATTAGACAAAGCAAATCACATTAAGACTTCTGTAACTATTCACCTGTACAAAGTACATAAACGATTAGGGCAGCAAGTTTGTGTATTCATCAATCACGGATCTTCTCTTGACAAAATGGATTTGTTTTTGTTTTTGTTTTATGCATAATGGATTTGCAGTCAATTCGATCATATGCAAATCTTGATGCTGAGAATGAACAAAAAGAAATTGATGAGGACATTGAGGAGCGTGAAGCATAAATTCAAGGTGAATCCTCTGATTCGTTTAGTTAAAANCAAATCACATTAAGACTTCTGTAACTATTCACCTGTACAAAGTACATAAACGATTAGGGCAGCAAGTTTGTGTATTCATCAATCACGGATCTTCTCTTGACAAAATGGATTTGTTTTTGTTTTTGTTTTATGCATAATGGATTTGCAGTCAATTCGATCATATGCAAATCTTGATGCTGAGAATGAACAAAGAGAAATTGATGAGGACATTGAGGAGGGTGAAGCATAAATTCAAGGTGAATCCTCTGATTCGTTTAGTTAAAAAACCCAATCGAAAGGGATTTTTTGACATGTCAACAGAGGGGGATTTTTTGGGCGATTAGGTTTTTCAAGTTTTCTGCCGCACGCAATGGATCCTAGCGGCTCTGCCGCCGACATCTCAACGACTTCGGTCGGAGAAACGTCGCCTATGGGCCAATGAACCATCCAAAATTAAACCAATTTGATTTCGAAGGAGCAGAGGAAGACAAGTCAGAAAAAGTGATTGTTCCAGCCAACGTGCTTGAGGATACGCCCCTTTGGGAGGATCTCCTTATTGGATGTTTCCTATCATCAGCTCCATATGTAGCTAAGATACATGTAATAGTCAATAAAATCTGGCCTTTAGGGGATAAATCTGTTCGAGTGGATGTCTTCGTGGTTGCTGATCATACGGTTAAATTCAGAATTAAGGACTCATTAGTGAGATCAAGGATACTGGGAAGTGGTTTGTGGAATATTGCTGATATTCCAATGGTTGTTTCTAAAGGAGTTCTATTACTGAGGATTCGCAGCCGGAGATCACAGTGATGCCGATGTGGGTCATCCTAAAAAACGTACCTCATGAACTGTACTCTTCAAAAGGTTTGGGGTTTCTTGCGAGCAAAGTTGGAGAGCCGAAGCGACTCCAACCAGACACTACTTGTGATGAGGAAGTAGAAGTGGAGTATTCATAGCCGTGGTTACCTCCTAGATGTACTACTTGTGAGAAATGGGGTCACCTCTCATATGTTTGTGTAGCAAACTCGCGAAAGATTACGATCCTTCAGCAAAAAAAAGCTCAAAAGTAGTCGGAAATCACTTCGACAGAATCTGAGGAGATAACAACCAGCTCTGGAAATATTGGAATGATTTCAGATGAAAGTACGAGGATTGAAACGGAGGGAGCTCTCCCTCTAGCAGTGATAGAGGAAGTAACGAATGTGGAAATAGAGAAGGAGAAAGTCGTGGGGCCACTGTTAGAAAATGAGGGATTAGAGGTTGAGATAGAAGGAAGCTGGGAAACAGTTTCTCCATCAAAAATGGGGAGGCAAATGGATAAACAGGGATTTAAGCAAGATGAGGTTAATATTGCTTCACCGTCGAGGTTTTCAATATTATCTGCTGAGAAGGAGGAGGTTGGAGAAAAACATAGCGAGGATGTAGAGGAGGAAGAAAAAGAAGAAGGTGAAATCGATATTGGTCCAAAAAGCCAGTGGAAGAATATAGATGAGATGAGAATCTAGAGGATAAAGGAATTCGTCCTTCACTCCCAAGAGCATCTAAATCTTCGCATAAATTTGTTTTGGACTCTTTGACTCAAAACATGAAGGATCATCCTCCTAGTGTTGTGAGTAAAAAAGGATGAAACAAAAAATCTCATTAATGTCGGGTTTCTTTTAGAATGTGCGCGGCTTCAATAAATCAAGTAACCATGCCGTAGTAAGAAAGTGTTTGAACGAGAATTCTTTTCTATTTGGGTGCTTGTTGGAGATAAGAGTCAAGGAGAATAAAGCACAATCGATAGTATCTTCAGTTTTTCTGAATTGGTCCTTTCTATCAAACTACAAGTTTAATAGATTGGGTTTTATATGGGTAGTGTGGAATGAGAGAGTTCGGATAATTCCAGTTTTCAAGAGCGGCCAAATCATAACTTGCTCTGTTCTGATGGAAGGGCATGAGAATGAATATTTTTACTTGTTTATCTACACCTCTAATTTTGAAGATGATATAAGAAGTTTGTGGGAAGATTTGAGGAATCATCACAATTCACAGAGTTTTCAGAATAAGAACTAGATTATCTTTGGAGATTTTAATGAGATTTTAGAAGGAGAAAAACATTCTCGTTATGAGCTCTCTCCTACTATCTCCCAGGGCACTCGGGATTCTCAGGAGACAACTTGTCATTGCTTGCTATCAGATTTGAATTTTCAAGGACCTCTGTTCACATGGTGTAATAAAAGAAGTGATGGGTTAATTTGTAAGAAATTGGATCGTGTTCTTCTAAGTGAGAGGTGGATGCAAGACTTTCCTATATCTTATTGTGTTTTTGAGGCTGGAGGATGCTCAGATCACTTGCGATGTCAAATCATGTTTGACACAGAAGAATCTAAGGCAAAAAAACCTTTCAAGTTCGTAAATGTTCTAACTTCTCTTCCGAGATTTGCCCCTTTGGTGGAAGAATATTGGGCGGGGACTGATGAACTTTTTTATTCAACGTCGGCCTTGTACAGATTCTCAAAGAAGTTAAAAATGTTGAAGCCGAAAATTCATGAGTTGAGTAGAGAGAAGCTGGAAGACCTGCCTCGCAAAGCAAAAGAAGCCTTTGAGATGTTATGCGAAAAGCAAAAGGAAAACATGCAAAACCCATCGGATCACAACGTTTTGGTGGAATCGGAAGCGTATGAGCAATGGTCACGAGTGGTAGAATTAGAGGAAGGATTTTATAAACAAAAATCAAAGCTACACTGGTTGCAAGTAGGGGATAGCAACAACAAAGCTTATTACAGAGCACTAAAAGTTCGAGAATCCATAAATACAATACGGGAGATTCCAGGGCCAAACGAAGAGAGTTTTACGAAAATAGACGATATCAAGCGGGAAGCAGAACGATACTTCACAGATTTTCTAACTCATAATCTAGAAGACTTTGAAGGGATATCAGAGGAAACTCTAGAAGATTTGTTGGATTTAATTTAGATGTTCAGAAGTAGAGAGAGATGGATTAATAAAGGAGGTAACAGAGGAGGAAGTGAAACAGGTTCTATTCTCAATGGCAAATAACAAATCACCTGGACCTGATGGATTCATAAGTGAATTCTACAAAGCTGCTTGGCACATCATCGGAAAAGATTTTGTAGTGGCGATTCAAACTTTTTTCATTAAAGGGTTCCTCCCAAAAGGAATAAACTCCACAATTCTAGCTCTTATACCAAAAAAAGAAGAAGCAAAGATGATGAAAGACTATCGACCAATCTCGTGCTGCAATGTGATTTACAAAGTAATCTCTAAGATCATTGATAACACCGGTTTTTGACCATTTTTATGGATCACTTTAATATCTTTTGCAGGTGTTTAACTCCGTTTTCAATGGTTTTCAAGTGATTTCCATGTTTTAGAGTTTTAAAAGACATTTAAGGTAACTCGGGATAAAATAGTGCATTTCGGAGTAAAAGTACGTTTTTGGATAAACTTGGACCGTCAGAAGTCATGCAATCAAAGAAGACCTTCTCACCGTCTGATCATCCCCAAATTTGGACACAACAAAGAAGATACAACCAAATTTCAAATGCAATTGGTTTGGAGATATTCCAATGGTTAGATCCTCAAATATACCCTCACCACGGTTTTCCGATTCGAATTTGCTTAACACTTTCTACTGAGGATTATTACCGAAATATCAACTTTCTTTCGATACGGCCAGCAATGGAGATTTTTCCACAAAGACCATCAACCAAGGAAGAGTTCTCATCGAAAACATTGCTATGGATAGTAGCAATAATTGTCCCGACTACTAAAGATCGACTAGATTTAACCTGTCCGAAGCTAAGGAGATAGCGGAGCTAAAGAATATGATGAATCAACTTCTCAAGAACCAAAATTGCCAATTGCATGCTTGTAAAGCTACCAATGGAGGCGAGGATGATGCTTATTACAAACCCGACAACAACGGTTTGTATTTCAAGAAGAAGAAGTTAACTATGTTAGATCACAAGGCTCCTATCAAAACCGTTTCAACAATGGATTCAACAACAACTTCTGCAACGCCAACTTCAAAAATCTCTCGTATCGAAATTTGAATGTAGAGAACTCCCAAGATCAGCTCTACCATCAACAATCCAAGCCGTTCCAAGACCGGTTCCAAAACGGGAGCTATGGCGGAAATGGGAACTTCCAACCGAGACCGCCTTTCAATGCTCAAGACGCGCCTTACAACAACATGAACACACAACAACAAGGTGTCTCTAACACTCAACTTGCTGCCCAAATAGTGAAGCTCGAGCAATCGATTAAACTACTCGCTCAAAACAACGAGAGACCGGTAAAAGATTTTAACACCAAGGTCGATTGTATGTACAATGACTTGAATGAGAAGTTCGAATCTCTTTCGACCCATGTCAAGAAGTTGGATATGCAAGTCTTTCAAACTGCAGACTCTATGAAGATACCGAACAGAGCTTTACACGGAAGAGTAGAAGACAACCCGAAGAGGTTTTGCAACACAATTTCCACCACACCCGAAAAGGAAGTCAATACTAAGACGAAGCCTAGAGAAGCTTCAAAATTCGTCCCACTCAATGGACGAACCAATACCAAATCCAAGACGGCCAAAGCACCACTATTTGAGGTACCAAAACAAATCCTGTTTTAAAGGAAAAGAAAAGCCGATGATCTGGGACGTTTTTTCTTTCCCTTATTCGATTTCGTGAATGAATTTTGCAGATTGTTTATGTGATTCTGGAGCCAACGTCAACATCATGTCAAAGACATTTGCCGAGAAGCTTGGTATAAAAACTCTCACACCATCTACTGTGAGCATAACCTTTGGGAATTCATCCCAAAAGAAGCTCAAGGGAATGATCCACGATCTTCAACTACTCATTGGAAACAAGATTGTTCCCACTGATTTTCAAGTTCTCGAGATGGATCAAGACAAGGGTAGACCATTGATTTTTCATCGACCGTTCTTAGCTACCGTTGGTGCTATCATTGATCATGCCAACCGTTTTGTTGTTTTCTTGAATGTGGATCAAAGGAGGTTCTATCCAACTGTCCCGGATGGAATTCCAAATCCAAGGGATAAACACAAGAAGAAAAATTTGTTTTTCCCTAAAGGAAAAGAGAAAGAAGAGTCGGCTAAGACAAGACCCCCAAAGGTAACGCAACCATTTGTGTCTAAGCCATTTGCAAAAATCAGGATCACCATTCCACCCGACTTAAGCAATACCAAAGAAGTGCGAGTGGAAGGAATGATCGAGAAGACGAAACAAGCTCTCCAAAACGCGAAGATTCTTAGAAAACGCGGAAAGAAGAAGGTGATACAAAAGATAGGCGAATCACATCCCAAACTCGATGAAACCCAAGGAACTTTTGTTCCCGGGACATCTTCTGCTCACGCCTAGCCTTACCAAAATGCCGAGCTAACGACTTTAACCAAAAGCGCTTGATGGGAGGCAACCGATTTGGTATGTATCCTTTCTTTTATTTTATCGTTCTTTTTCTATCAACGTTTTTATTTTCAGTATTTCAGACTTTATATAAAAATCCAAAAACCAAAAAAACACAAAAATGAAGAAGTCACCCGAAACGGATCGCGAAACGCCAAAGGAACGAAGGAGAAAATGATCCCGAGAGGATAGCCATTCGGCCACGGTCGCAAGTGCTCGACCTGCGGCGAATGGGTAGTCGACCGTGCCATCATTCCATGGGCCTGCGGCAAAACGGTGGTCAGCCGCGGTCGCGTGTGCCTAACCCGCGGTGTAGAGGAAGCCGGCCGCAGTCACGTGTGCTCGACCCGCGGCCAAGCCATCTCGACCAAAAACTTATCCCGAAGATACCCGTACCGTTCCGACTCTTAACCGTGCAATCCCGAACGTATTCCCGACCTGAAATTAAACCATAACCGGTTTAATTTTCGTGTCCCGTAGGCCAAGGTAAGTTCTAAAAACAGAAAATTTGTTTTTACATAAAAACAACTTTTTAAAGAACAAAAAGAATATTTCTAGATTAAAGCTCTGTTTCTTCTTCTCTTCCAGAAGATTTGGAGATTTTGAGTAAGATTCTTTGGTCCTATCCCACTCTTTTTCAAAGAAGATTTCAATTATGCACCTATCTCATCTCTTCCACCAAGGTATGATCATAAAACTCTACTTTTTCATCTGAGCTAAACCCTAGGGTTTTTCTTAATTTAACTAAATTTGTGTCTATAATAGCTAGAAATTGCTTGAGAACTTGATATTGAACTTCTAGAATGTCTAGATTTTAATTTTAGAACTTAATTATTATGGATTTGAGATTTTTGGAATTTGAAAATTTCAAGCTTAATTAAAAACGAATTTGGAGAGTAATTTTGATTAATGTGGCCAAGTCTTGTTTAATTGTTGATTAATGTACGATAAACTATCGAGTTTGCATAAGAATGAGCTTAAGAATTATTTTTAGAATTTTTTTGTGTTAGAACGTCACAAATCCAAAATTGATCATTAACATCTCGATTGCTAGATTTACGTTTGATATTACTCGTTTGTAGATTGAATGTGTCTCGTGATACTCTATTTAGTATCCTCGCGCATTGAAACCTTTCAATCACAACCATATTCATATTTTTGCCAAGATTTTTCTCTATTTTGTAGGAACATGGAACATGGACCGCCCAAGAACTTTGTGAAGTTTTGAAACTTCAATATCTTGATGAGATTAACCCCGAGGAGGATCCCGATAAAGACTTGTGGCACGTAATGGGACAAGGCGTCTACGACAATGGAATATCTAAGGCTTCCTTACTCACGCATCCTGCTGTCCGCTTCGTACATAAGCTCTTGGCGTACACCATATTTTCGAGAGCAAATGCGGCGAGTGTCCGCAAAGTAGAGCTTGTTACTCTTCAATTGCCATTCACCGCTAATCCGTGCTACGCTTGCTTCGCTTGTATCATTGCGAAGAATTTGGTAAAGGTGAAACACGAACCGCCCGCCACGAGATCCGAAGTATCTACCACTGCTTTCGGAAGCATCATCACGACAATCCTACAAGCTATCAACTTCGACTTCTCTACCGAGACTCCACTTCACGGGACTTGGTTCGATCTCATGCAGTTTTCCCGAGAGCACACTATCTTTCGTGAATTGCTCGATTCGAACAGATTTGGCTACAAGTTGATGTGTGTGGGATTGAACCAAGCAAGATGTACCCTTAAGCAAATCTGCAAGTGCACAGCAAAAGCAGTAGTATTTAAGAGATCGAATCCACAGAGATTTGAGTGCCCGAAGATTTCTATCGATTTCAAAGTTGTGTATAGACCTAATAAATTTAAAGGAGATTTTGGGTGTCACGATTTTTTAGCTAGGAAATTAAACTAAATTAACCAAGAAAATAAGAAAGCAAGTAAGCTAAGCGAATAATTAAAATGAAGTTGTAAACTAATAAACGAAGTGTTGGGCACGCGGGAACTCTCTAGGGATCGTGGCCGATTTTCATAAAGAATTTGCTAGGACTTGTAATGCGAATTTTGTCGTCTTTTGGTTCTTAAACTTGGAACACTATAGTGTGTGTAGCCTACTCTCGTACATCTTACGCACCGATAACTTATATACTCGACCGGTAGTTTTCGTCTCCTGCCGCGCTGAAAGTTATTATGAACAAACAAGTTCGTTAACGCTCAGAACCCATCCACAAGTATACTTTCGTATCTTGTGACGGTTTTGGTCGTCTACCCTAGATCAAACATATAGATCCAGTACTTTCGTAGCTCTAAAAATATCTAAGTTCAGTTGCAAGGAGATCAATCAAGTAAATATGCATTAATAAAAAGGATAGAACGAAGAACCCTAGTCTAAGAACCTAATGAATAATCGAACCATGAGAGCCCTTTAAGAACCCTATACCCAACAAGAGAACTATTCAGCCATAGCTGAGCTTAACATCATAATAAATAAAAGAAAAACATTAAGAGAAAGAGATGAAGAAAGGCTTCTCTATTGAACACACAAGTTGAGAATACTTGCTCCAAATCGATGAACAAGAATAAAAGTTGCTAGAAATTTGTCTCTGTCTAAAAGCGTGAATAAGATTGTGTCTAAGAGACCTAAAAGCATGTATTTATAGTCTTCACTTCTTTGGGGACGTTTAGGGTTTGATGTGAAAAGACGGATTGGCCTCGTGAATGAGACGAGCTTGATTTGGCCGAACAAGGAGTGGTCGCGGGTGCGTGGTCTCGACCCACAGTGAAATGCTTGTTGGCTGCGGGCGGCGCTCTCCTGGCCGCGGCGAAATGCCAGTTGGCCGCGGGTGCAGCTCCTCTGCCCGCGGTGACTTTGGCTTCAAGGCAAGTTCATTTGCGTTCAATGCTTCAGGTATATGTGAGAATCCAACCATTGGAATGTCTCCAAACCAACTGCATTTGAAAGCTGGTTGTGTCTTCTTTGTTGTGTCCAAATTTGAGGATGATCGGACGCAGCTGCAAAGCACACATGTCGAAATCATCATAGATTTTGTTTCAATGTTTCTGAAAAATACTTAATAAAAGTTGAAAAAGATTACAGGAAAAATTTAAAATTAAAGCCGAAAAATAAGATAGAAATATTCAAAGCAAGAAAATAGATTAGTAACGGATAAATATCCTCTCCCACATTTAAATCACACTGTCCTCAGTGTGAAAATTTTTGTGAAAAGATGGAAAAACATAAAAATAAAACAACACATAAAGAAAAGAGTTCGAAACTAAAAATAAAGAGATAAAGGGAAGAAGATCGATTGAACCGTGGTGGTGATGTGCGAGGCTGGTCGTGAGTGATGAAGCGCGAGGCTAAACGTCACGTGAGCCGTCTGTCTCGGAGTCGGACATGTTACCATCGAACTGGTGGTTCTCCTCAAGAAAGCGTATCACACGCTTGTAACTCCTCTCTTGTCGCTCTAGTTTCCTTTCCATGGCTGTGAATTCTGGTCTGTGTGTGTGTTAGTAAGAGTAGTCGAGAACGCTTTGCAGCTGCGTCTCGCTTGGCCTTGGCCACTTGTAATTGACCGATAGTGTATGGCAGACGCGGGAAAGCAGGTACATAGTCCGTTGTCTCCGGTCGCTACTGAGGAGCTTCTCCGTCTCGGAGTTTAGGGACAAAATCAGAAGGTAAGAATACAAAGTAGAACTCACCGGTCTTTGGGAAATACTTGTGATAACACCGGTTTTTGACCATTTTTATGGATCACTTTAATATCTTTTGCAGGTGTTTTAATTCCATTTTCAATGGTTTTCAAGTGATTTCCATGTTTTAGAGTTTTAAAAGACATTTCACGTAACTTGGGATAAAAGAGTGCATTTCGGAGCAAAAGTACGTTTTTGGATAAACTTGGACGGTCAGAAGTCTTGCAATCAAAGAAGACCTTCTCTCCGTCTGATCCTCCCCAAATTTGGACACAACAAAGAAGATACAACCAGCTTGCAAATGCAATTGGTTTGGAGACACTACAATGGTTATATCCTCAAATATACCCGAAGCACTAAAGGCAGACGAAGCTGCCTTGAAGCAGAGCCACTGCAGGCAGAGAAGCTGCACCCGGGGCCAAGAGGAGGTTTGCCGCGGTCAGAGGATACGGGCCCGTGGCCAGCAGGCATTTCGCTGCGGTCAGAGACTGATAGTAGGATTTTTACTAATCAATTACTCAAATCCCACTCATGTCATTGTGGTATTTAGGATATCGAACCAAGGAGGTATGAGACTAACACACTAGGAATCCAAGAAACTATATAAGCTAAGCAAATCAAGTGGTTTTAGTTTTAATCTAGCAATCTAATGATTCAATTAGACAAAGCAAACAAGTAGCAAGAACTAAGCAAGATTAAGACAATGATTAAAAAGAGGATCTTTGGGTAAGGCAATTGATTTGGGGGAATCTTAAGCTAAGCAATGATGTCTACACAATCACACAAGTGCATTTCCTTAAGCCTAGAACACTAATTAAGATTAATCTAATCTCTTAATTAGCATTAATCACTTTGTTAACTACAAACTCAAGATCAAATTCTCATTTGTGAATAAGCAATCAACAAGCATTAAATAACAAGTTCCAATAGCCAAAATTCATCTTAGACAATCATTCTCATGAGCTAAGTGTGAAAATCTCTTATTTAGTTCAATTGAGAATTTCATCAAACACCTTGTGTGCATGAAATTCCCGATTATCTAAATTTAACTTTCTCAAGCCTAATCTACCATTACAAACACTAAATAAGAAAGGAAACAAGACAATTAAGCTCTAGACATCAAAGATTAACAAAGAAACCCCCTAATCTACCAAACCCAAAAGATCCAAGAAGAACTACTCACTAATCATGAAGAACACACCAAATCTCATGAAAGAGGTGTTGTTAATCATGATTAGAGAATAGAAGATGAAAGATTGAAAGGAAATTAAGAGAAACAAACTTGAAATTGCATAAAGACTCAAGATCACTCTTACAATCACTTAGAATCCTAAAAGGGAAGGTTTTTAGCAAGAGAAAAATAGATAAACCAAGAAAATTAGATTTTTGGGCTTAAATAGTGAAAGGGGGCCGAACCGGGTCAACCCGGGACAAACCAGGTATTGACCCGGCTGAAACTGGTTTTTGGCTGATTATGGAGGTCTGTACCGATCAGTCATGGGTCGGTACAGTGGGTCGGTACTAATCTCTGAGCATAGCTCCTTTGGGTGCCAGACGGACACGTCCCCGCTAAATCTGATGTATTTTTCGAACCACCGCTTCGAATGACTTCAAACTACCTCCGCAAGACAGCTAACGCAGTTATCTACAACTTCTATGAAGAATTCTAAAGCTAATTCCGAACGAAAGTGGTTCATTTGGCGTGATCTTTGGGTGACTTTGGCTGGGTTTGATGAGGACAAATTGGGTTTTGTACCGATCGGTTCTGGGTCGGTATGGGGAGTTATCTGGGTCGGTATAGTCTCTGACCTAGTACCAATCAAGTGTACTGCACCAGGACAGGTCGGTACTGGACTTACTTGTACCGATCCAATGCTGGTCGGCGTTGGTCTCGCGGCCAGACGGATACACCTTCGGTAAAATCGCGATATCTCCTAGAATACATGTCTGAATGACCTCAAACCACCTTCGGTGGACAGATAACTCATCTGGGTACATCTTTCATGACGATCATTGAGGCTGAATCTGACCGTAACCCCTTCGTTATGCCGGATCTTTAAGACACTTCGGAATGATCTTTGCATCCTCTTTTGCTCCATTACTCCTAACATCTCCAATATGTCTCCAAACACCTAGAAAACACTCCAAATGAAGTCAAGACTCACTAGGACCTAATGGAAACTAACTAAACTCTAAATGAGACCTAAATGCAAGACAAAACCATGATTATGCATGCAAATGACACAAAACTCTAAGTAAAATGTATGCTAGAACATGTAAAATATGAAGATATCAGAGACCACGCACCCGCGGCCAGCCCCTATGTGACCAATTCGACTCCGTTTCATTCTCGAGGCCAATTCCGTCATTTCAACTCAAACCCTAAACGTCCCCAAAGAAGTGAAGACTATAAATTCATGCTTTTAGGTCTCTTAGACATATCTTTTCACGCTTTTTAGACAGAGACGAATTTTCAGCCACTTTTATTCTTGTTCATCGATTTGGAGCAAGGATTCTCGACTTGTGTCTTCAATAGAGAAGCATTTCTTCATCTCTTTCTCTTACTGTTTTTCTTTTATTTATTATGATGTTTAGCTCAGTTATGACTGAGTAGTTGTTTTGTTGGGTATATGGTTCTCAAGGGGCTCTCATGGTTCGATTATTCGTTAGGTTTTTAGGTTAGGATATCGATTAAGGTTCTTCGTTCTATCATTTTTATTAATGCATGTTTGCTTGATTGATCACCTTGAAACTGAACTTTGATATTTAAAACCACGAATGTGCTGGATCTCTATGCTTGAGCTAGGGTAGACGAGCAAAACCGCTACAAGATTTCGAAAGTATACTTGTATAGGGGTAGTGAGCGTTAATGAACTTGTTTGTGTCATAATAATTTTCTGCGCAGCCATAGACAAAAGCTATTGGTTACACATACTATCGTGTTTCAAGTTCAAGAATCAAAAGACGACAAAAGTCGCATTAAAAATCCTAGCAAATTCCTTATGATAATCGACCGTGATCCCTAGAGAGTTCCCGATTGCCCAACGTTTCGTTTAATTGTTTACAACCTTGTTTTACTTATTCGCTTTGCTTACTTGCTTTCTTATTTTCTCGCTTAGTTTAGCTTAAATTCCTAGTTACAAAATCGTGACACACAAACTCCTTTTTAATAGATTAGGTCTAGACACAACTTAGAAATCAATAGAAATCTACGGCACTCAAATCTATGTGGATTCGATCCCTTAAATACTACTGCGTTTGCTGTGCGCTTGCAGCTTTGCTTAAGGGTAAAACTTTTCAAATCAATCACGTACACATCAATCATAGCAAATCGTTTAAAAGGTATTTTCCCAAATTTCATATCTCAGAATCAATCGGCTTTCGTGAAGGATCGTTTGTTGATGGAGAATCTTTTACTAGCCACCGAACTAGTGAAAGATTATCATAAAGGTTCAATCTCGCCACGATGTGGTATGAAGATCGATATATCCAAAGGTTTTGACTCGATACAATGGAGCTTTCTAAGAAATTTTCTTACAGTTGTGAGGTTACCCGAACAGTTTATTCACTGGATTATGCTTTGCGTAACAACAGCTTCTTTTTCAACTCAGATTAACGGATAATTAGCGGGTTATTTTCAGAGTAGTAGAGATCTTCGTCAAGGATGCTCTCTCTCTCCTTATCTGTTTGTGATTTGTATGAATGTGTTGTCAAAGTTGTTGGATCGAGCAAGCGCGAATCGGGAATTTGGAAATCATCATAAATGCAAAAACCTTCAGCTAACACATTTATGTTTTGCGGATGATCTAATGGTGTTTACGGATAGAAAGCTGAGATCGATAGAAGGAATCATCAAGGTTTTTGATGACTTTGCAAAATTTTCAGGTTTGAAAATAAGCATCGGAAAAGCGACAATATATTTTAGAGGACTCTCGATGCGGAACAGAACTCCAATTGAAGATCGATTTCCATTTGCCTCAGGAAGTTTGCCAGTATGATATATGGGGCTCCCTTTGCTAACCAAGAGAATGTCAAAATCAGATTATGCCCCACTGTTAGAAAAAAATCAGAGTTAGAATTGGTACTTGGACAGATCGCTTCTTATCGTATGCCGGAAGAGTTCAACTCATCAGTTTAGTGATAACAAGTCTCATAAATTTTTGGCTCTCCGCTTTTCGTTTACCATAGAGTTGTATCAAGGAAATTGAAAGTCTTTGCTATGCTTTTTTGTGGTCGGAACTTGAGCTGAGTACTCGGAAATCTTAAATAGCTTGGAGTAATGTTTATAGGCCAAAATATTAAGGGGGACTAGGAATAAGACGGCTAAAGGAAGTGAATTGTTTGTTGTTTAAAGCTGATTTGGAGACTTGAATCGACGGACAAGTCTCTTTTTGGTCGATGAGAGACAACCAAGCTGTGAATTCAGGTTCGTGGATGTGATGCAAGTTACTCAAGTATAGAGATGAAGCCAGAAAATTCTTTAAGATCGACACCAAGAGTGGCACTTCGATACTGTTTTGGTTCGATAATTGGCTTCCCCTAGGACCATTGATGGACCTTACTGGTGCAAGAGGGATCATCGATTTGAGGATTTCTTCTTATGCAAAGGTTTCCATAGTTTTGGAAAATCGTCGAAGTAGGAGGCGATGGGGAGAGTTACTAAATCAAATTGAGAACGAAATCTAATTGATGAGAGAACAAAGAGCTAATGACAAAGATCGTCCAATTTGGCAGCTAAAGAACGGGATTTACAAGTCTAAATTCTCCTCCAAAGAGACATGGAAGCAGTTTCGAGTAGAACAACAAAAAGTGCAATGGGCTAAAGGAGTATGGTTCACGCACAGAACTTTCATCACTTGGATTGTCATCCACATAGATTGAAAACGGGAGATAGAATGAGAACTTGAAACTCAGGAATTTCGGGTAGATGTGTTTTGTGTACGGCTCAGCTGGAATCTCGAAATCATCTCTTTTTCTCTTGTCCGTATTCTCGAGAAATCTTGAGGAATCTCGTCGGGGTCTTCTTCGGAGAAATTACACTACAAATTGGGACTCCATTCTTTCTATCATCTCAGCGCCACTAGGTTCGTACATAGAACCCTTTCTTATACGATAGGTGTTCCAAACTACGATCTCCTACATCTGGAAAGAAAGAAACGGCCGTCGTCACGGGGAATTGCCAAAATCATCACGTCTAGGCGTCAAAGCATATACATGGCACATGTGAAAAAACCATACGCATATGAGTTGCGTACTCTTTGGGCAATTCAACTCTACCCTCGGGAATGTTATAAGGCTGCCAATCAACCTGTGAAAATATAATCAAGTATTTAATTTAAAATAGATATACATAACCATACAGAGATGAGTTTTTGTTTAAAAAGGGAGAGGGTATAGTGCCAAGGAGACAATGAACCGATGGAGGATGCACAATGGTGGGGAAGGAAAAAAAAGAAGTATTACCTGATCTTCCTTCATGTTTTCAAGCATGTGTTGATATTGTTCCACCCTCTTTACATCACAAGTTTTTGTATATGGTTTGTATACATCTATCCACCCCAAAATTAAAGAAAAACTAGATGGTGGAGATACTTCACTTCGTAAGACAGGAAAACGCTCTAATGCAAATACCTATAAGAAAAAAATAAAGAACAACCATTGTCTGGTAAACATTATTCACGTAATCAAAATAATTAATTTTGGTTTCATTTAAAAACTTTGCCTGCAAAACATAAGAAAAACCACATAGGATTGTGGGTTTTTTTCAAGATGATTATCCTTCACTGCATCTAATGATTATTTTTAGGATAACCAACATTGCTGCGCTCCAAGCATACTTTTTTACCTCTTTTTTTTGTAGGAGTGGTAGAAACATTGGAGAAATACCTCATATATTGCTCGGGATAACCACAGTTCCCACCATGAACATGAGATAGGTCATGAAGTAAGGCTCTAAATCCAGATATTCATTATCCTCTAGCACCTTTTCAAAGTGGGATTACAACTTTGTAGTATTGATGTTGTAGGAATTACTTGTTGTCTTTTTAAGTAACAATGCTTTAACATCATTTCTACTTATTATTAAATATTGTGTAATTGTACCTAGGTCGCCGCTTTCATATCTGATACCTGTACCAATTGAGCATATAATAAATAACAAAATGACAAATCTGGTAATGAAGTAACATTAAAAAGAAATACTTATTCGCCGTCAATTGAAAGTTCATTAATATACCGAACGTCTTCGAGGCCAAAATCAACCTTGAAATTCTTAAAGCAAAAAGCACGATGTTCTAAATCATAAGAGTGCAGTAACCCCGTAAGAAGTGACAACTTTTGCTTATGATGAATTCCTTTAATATTTAAAAAATATTTGAAGCAAGTAGCTTCGACTAGGTGGGACACTCTTGGATCAAATTTCCAAGAGGTAAATTTGTTCAGACCCATGGCGGTTTCAATAACTTTTAACTGCCCCCACGGTGTCTAAATTGGTTCATGCATCAAAACCAATACCACACTAAGTTGTTTTTTTTTTTTGGTTTATACTAAGAACAAAAATAAACTGAGAGATATGGTTTATGCAAATACCACACTAATAAATTTACACTAATCTGATCAAACTTTATATATATATATATAACTTATACTTATTATATTTATTTATAGCATTAATTTTGATATGGTTTACATAATAATGAATATATATTTTTATGTAACAAAGCATCTATCGTCACATTTAACTAAACAAATCTTTTTTTTTTTGAAGAATGTTAAATTTTATTAAAAAAAAAACATCTTTTACATCAAGTGCAACGTTTTTATAAATCAGAGTCTATGCAAGTCTATTTTTTCTTCTCAGTTGCGAGTAGCGAGCCAGGTGATGTGAGCATTTCCATAGCTCAAATCGGTAACTCCAATTGTGTTGATTCTGTTATTCACGGTTTCGTCTGAGTATGATGCATATAATCTTCCTAATATATTCTTCAAGCAATTAGGACTGATGAAGTCGGATTTGATGCCTAAATCGTTGCCAAAGATGAGGAAGAGAAAAACATGTCGACGAAGCCAACACAAAAACAGAGACTAGAGAGAGTTTTGTGGTTACTACGAGCACGTGAATCTCTTGTGGAGTAACCGATATAAATACTTTGTGAGTAAACCTACTGCAAAGCCGCACAATGAGGAAAACGAGGTGGTTTTAATTTTTTTATTAATAATGAATTTGCTCACATTGACGAGAATTGAATTATATCCAGTCTGATTTGGTTTTGAGGTCGATTGTATTATCTTTAACTACATCACTTTGTTGAAATAATTGGCAGGAAGATAGACATGCGCATGCGTTTGACAGCATTACGGTTGACGAGAATCAGGTAATAGATTTATTTTTTATTTTTTAATACGAGTGAACATAGTTCTCTACCTATAGCCATGACTAAATTGAAGAAATATATAAAAACTAAAAGGATAGAGTAAAATGAAATAGAAAAGAGTTAATGTGAAAGCGAAAAGGTAGGGGAGTTAAAAGGGATAATCTCGCATTCTGTCCAGTTTCATCACTGCATGTAAAATTAGGACCATTTTTAGCTTCCTTTTTCTTTCACCCACTATAGCCAGTCTCCACCCCATGTCACCGGTTGTAACCAGTAAACTCATTCTCCTCTTTTTAAAACGTGTCGAAACTGAGGTGATGTATTTTTTTTTAACACAAATGCAAGTTGAGCAACCGTAGGTTCCCCTTGTCTTTTTGCAATCGTAGGTTCCACTTGTCTTTTATGCAAGTTGATTGGAGTTGTTTAGATTGTTTTTTTTTCTGGCTAAAAGTTTATTGAACATATTTATTAGAAAGGAGGAAGAGATGAGGAGCAACATGATCAATTTTTTTTGCAAGCCAACATTATTCATCCAATGACATTAATGAGGTGATTTGATTTTTTTTGCTTTCAGTGTGTGAATTTTTCTAGATATAAAGTCGATTGAATTTGGTTACTTTTATTTAAGAACGGTTGCATTATCTCGAAATGCTTATGTGTTAAATTTAAAACAAGTGGCAGGAGGGAGAACAACCATTTGATAATATTTCTCCTATTCGAAATGAGGGGACATATCTGGGGAAATCAATACAGCAGTTGATCATTCACATCGTGTTACCACTGAGGTGATTTTGATCTTTTAAATGTAAATGTGAATTACCCTATATTTATAGTCAATATGATCTTTTTAAATACAAATGAATTTGGTTCTGAACTTAACTTGATTTACATACGAAATCTGATGTGGGTAAGGTTTTCACCCAATTAATACCTAGCTGCAAGTGTACAACAATCACAATTAGTATAGTGTACGGGATCGAATCCACATGGACTTAGCAACTGCACGACGAAAACGTTAGAAAAATAATCAAGCTAAAACAAAACAAAAGAGAGATGTCGATGGTGATTAACTAATAAACTAAAGAAGCAAATAAAAATCAAAGATAAATCAATAGAGAAAAGTTTAGGTTTTAGGGAAATCTCATGGAAAATATGCAACGATAAGATAGATGATTTGTTAGGGATTTAAGTAAAAATCGTCTTGAACACAAAACATGAATTTATAGTCTTTCCACTATCGTGGCTCCGACCACTATGTTTTACAAACCAATAGACTCAACTTTCATTGGTTATTGTAGAATGTAAACATGCTTTAAATCGACCAATTTATGATAAAGTTCACTAAACTCCTTAACTCAACTTTTGGAAGGTTAAGACGCTTAGCTCATCAAATAATAGTTCCGGCAATATAACAAACTTTTGGAGAGTATATTAACCTAATATTAGATTACTAAATGCGCGGTAAAGTAATCATGCATTGAGAACAAATAAAGATGAAGAACCATATGAAAATCCTTTTTAAACAATCACCATATCATTATCAAATTATGCACCCATGGATTCCCTTCAACCTAACAAATGAACTACTCATTCATGATGCACAAAACACAACAAGTATGAATAGATATCATTATGAGAATATTTTATTAAAAAAGTAAGGTTGAGAAAACTTCTTTATATCAAAGTACAAAGACGAGATCTTCACCTTGAAGCTCTTAGAATCCAAAATCGATGAAAAACTTGTAAGAACAATGAAAGAGATGGCTATTGCCGTTTAGGTCTTTATTCTAGGGTGGATCTTTGTTTTATGAGGCTAAAAACAAGTATATATAGTCCTAAAGTCGACCTAGGGTTTCATTAAACCGAAAAAGGAAATTTTTGGGTCGTAGGGGCGCATGATTGGCCAAACTTCTGGGCCGATCTCTTGGGCCGAGCTTGCGCCTCATTTCTGCACTTGTCTCCTTTTTCNAAGTACAAAGACGAGATCTTCACCTTGAAGCTCTTAGATTCCAAAATCGATGAAAAACTTGTAAGAACAATGAAAGAGATGGCTATTGCCGTTTAGGTCTTTATTCTAGGGTGGATCTTTGTTTTATGAGGCTAAAAACAAGTATATATAGTCCTAAAGTCGACCTAGGGTTTCATTAAACCGAAAAAGGAAATTTTTGGGTCGTAGGGGCGCATGATCGGCCAAACTTCTGGGCTGATCTCTTGGGCCGAGCTTGCGCCTCATTTCTGCACTTGTCTCCTTTTTCCAAGCCAGACGGATATGTCTTCAGTAACGATGTATCTTCCTGACCACTTCTCCAAATGACTCCAAACCACATCCATATAAAATTTGACTCAAAGAGCTGTCTGTGTACCATATTTCATGTCAAGCTATCAATGGGAAGGCATCCAACGAAGAGCAAACTTATGGTTCTGAAATGTAGTCCTATTAAGTGATATAGCTCAAATTAATACCTAAAGTACTAAAACTTTGTCGATTGTAATACTTAGGGATCGAATCCACAGAGACTCAGGGAAACACACAATAGATTATATAGTTTCGAATTAAGCTAAACCAACAATGTAATTGAAAGCAGATGCGTAAATTAAACGAGTTGTAAAACGATTGGAAAGAAGCTAGGCTCAGGGTATTTCTCATGAATTCTAGGAATGTAGATAACTAACTAACATGATTCAGATTTAGCGCGGTTCTTGAACTCAAATCACTAAAGTATAGCTAACCAACTCTCGTTGCGAAAACTATCTAAGTCTAAATCCTAAAATTCCAAATCTCTTTGCGAATCCTAAAGTCTAAACCAGCTGTTAGTTCAGGTTTGATTTGTTCACAAAACAACTAAACCAAATCTCTTTGCGAATAGTTATTTTGCTCACCTAGGTTCTGTCAGGTAATTAATCGCACTCTCGTGCCTAACCAATTATCCTAAGATCTAAGTTCTAGATTCGTCAACCTAGAATTAGCTATGGGAACAACCTAAGGCGAAGAACTAATTCAGATAGTGAACCCAAATTATTCAATTAACCTAACATTAAGAGAAAACCCTTATGAGAACCCTGAACCTAACAAGAGATCTACTTAGACATGATAATTGAGACAATAAACATGGTTGAATAGATCATCAAATCAAATAAGTAAAAGAGAGTAAAACAAGAGTTCAGAATTCTCCCTCTCCGAAATCTCTCTCAATCAGAATAAAACTAAAATAATGCTTAGCCAACAAAAATGGCTGAAAAACCTCTCAAGACTTGTAAAAAGTCGTGTTTCCTGTTTTCCTACAGTGAGTATCGATCGACACTAGGTAGTATCGGTCGATACTCATCCTCTGTGTCGACTCTCCTGCTCGCCAGACTGGACTGGCTTCACAAAAACTGGCGTAGCTTTTGATCGCACCGTTGGAATGGCCTCACACCACTTCCAAATGAAAGCTGATCCATTGATCTGTCTTGTGTCCAAATTGGAGCTCAATCCATCGGTGGGAAGTTCTTCAACGAATGCCAAACTTCTGACGTCTCTGCATGACTCTGCATCTCCGCATGACTCTGCATCTCCATATGCTCCAGAATGCTCCAATATCTCCAATTATGCTTCAAACGTGCTAAAACCTGTAAAAAACTCTAAAACACTACAAAATAGTAGAAAGACTCTATAAAACGGACCTATATCATGGCTTAAAAGGGGTAAAAACCATGATATATCATTAAGCAAATTAACATCCATCTTTCTTGGCTTCTTGATACTTGGCTGGTCTTTTGGACTTGGAGACATTTCTTGGACGTGGACAACTCCTTTTTGGCTCCATTTTGCATCATTTTTGATGATTTGACTTATATAGACTTTAAAACTACAAATAGGAGAAAACTACCTCAAAAAGCACAAAACCGAATAAAAATGCTTAGATAAAATACTAAAATCCGTATTAAAAACAGTAAAATATAGAGGATATCAGAATCCCCGGGAATAAAAGGGCGTAGTACTGGTGGATTGTCTCTTAGTCAAAGTGAGAACAGGGCCGGGATGAAACTCCGGAGGAAGCGAATGAAGCGGTTGATCATTCACATCGTGTTATCACTGAGGTGATTTTATTTTTTTGAATGCAAATGTGAATTACCCTGTATTTGTAGTCAATATGGTCTTTTTTAAAATACAAATGAATTTTGTTCAGAACTAAACTTGATTTACAGACGGAATTCCTGGGAACACAAGGGCGTAGTACTGGTGGTTTGTCTCTTAATTAAGGGCGTATAACGGGGATGAAACTCCAGAAGAAGCGAATGAAGTGGTTGATCATTCACATCGTGTTATCACTGAGGTATTTTTGATTTTTTGAATGCAAATGTGAATTACCCTATATTTATAGTCAATATGGTCTTTAAAAAATACAAATGAATTTGGTTCTGAACTTAGCTTGATTTATAGACGGAATCCAAAAAATCACGAGTGAGTAGTACTGGTGGTTTGTCTCTTAATCAATGTGAGAACAAGGATGAAATTCGGCAAGGAAAGAATGAAGCGATTGGTCCATCCTCATGGTTCTTTTTCAATGCAAATGAATTTGGTTTTATTCGTAACATATATTATAAATTACAAAACTAGGGATCTCTGAAAATAATAATAACTAGCAGGAAATAATCCATCCATCTCGACGTTTCAAAAGAGGAGGAGTAGCACTAAGTCACTAACAAGTCAAACAAAACTAGAAAAAAACTAAAAAATATACTCTATTTGATACCACCGGAAACCATAAGAACAAAAAACAAAAATACTCGTATATAGCCTTGATTTTGGAGAACACAAGCCCCATCAACAAGGGAAGCGAGGGAAGTGACGGAATAGGGCATCCAACTTAAAGGGCTATGAATGGTTGAATAATTTTGAGTTTCTGAATTTTGGTTTTTAATTTTTGTGTTTTTGATTTTTCTATAGATTTTAGTTTAAAAAAAAAACTTGAATGGTGAATCTATTTAGTTTTTGGTTTTTGTAACTTTATTTATATCTTTTCACAAAATGTTCCTATGGTTTTTAATTTTTACCTTTTCATATGTGTAAAAACTTGTTAATATATTAAATTTAGTTAATAAAAATGTAAAACCAAGAATATTAATAACAACCCAAAACTAAATAAATTAACAACTCACGAATTTTTTATAGAGAAATTCTACAAAATAGCACCAAAAAACTTAAAATCCAATAATTTAGCACCCAAGGGTGAAAATCTAAAAACTAGCATTCATTAAAAGGGAAAAGACTCATTTAACTTTGAACAAACACAAATAAAAAAAGAAAAAAAAAAGCAGAAAAATCAGAACGGGAAAAACCTTTGTCGAGACTCGAGAGTCATCGACGGCGATATTTCCTCTTTGAATCCCTCATCGGCGACACCACCGCCACCGATCAATTAACTATCACTCGTTATCCGACAGCTCTTCGGCGAACCGTATGTCTACAGATCAGACCGGAGACTAAGTCGGACCAAGCCATTACGCCTCCCTCGCAAGATTTCGATGCGTGGTATGTGGATATTATCGCTAGCATTGAACTCGCGGATTATGATCCGGTTCGTGGTACTATGGTCATTCGTTCGTATGGTTACGAGATCTGGGAAGCGATTCATGTTTCTTTTTTAAATTTAGTTCGTTTTTATTTTCGACATTTTTTAACTTTATTGCCAAATGTTTCTTTGTGTTGCTTCAATTTCGTCGTGCTTGTTAATTTGCAGGAGTATTTGAATGTGAAAGTCAAAGAGACTGGCCATAGCAACATGTACTTCCTGCATGTACAGTTTGAAGTAGAAATTTAGAAAACTAGCTTAAGCTGGTTTAATTTGTTGATTCAGTTTGGATTTAGGATAGAGTTAGTATAATTACAGATTATTCACAAATATGATAGAGTTTAAGCATATTTGTTCACAAAGCAGGAAACTTTTACTTGTAACGAAGTGAATGTATTGATGCCGTATTTTACTTCTTGAATGGAATGATACATTCATGTTGCCATCATTGCTCTATTCTTATACTTTTATGTTACATTGGAGTTTCAGTGATAGTTTGGCCTTTTTGTGTAGTTTATATCATACTCGTTTATTGAGAAAGAAGCTTCACACGTTGAGGGATTTGTGACTGTTGGAGGAGGGAAATAACTTGAAGAGAAGCTTGTCATAGGCATTTTTCCGGCTTCAACTTAAGTTGGGTTCGACTCAGACTTTTTTAGTCAGATAGATTACCAAGATAGGAGAAGCGTAAGAAGGAGAAAAATCTTGAAGTTATCTGGCGAGGATCTAAGAGTCTCGATTCTTCTTTATGGTCTTAGCATCATAGATACATATATAACGTATTTAGGAAAACTTTCCTAAATTAACAAGAAATGATCTGTTATGGAAATACAACGTATTTAGGAACCATTTAGGAACATATATAACTTGTTTAGGAAAGTCTTCCTAAATCGACAAGAAATGATCATTTATGGAAATGCAAGGTATTTAAGAAACATTTAGGAAACATATATAACGTATTTAGGAAAACCTTTCTAAATCAACAAGAAATGATCATTTATGGAAATGCAAAGTATTTAGGAACCATTTAGGAACATATATAACGTATTTAGCAAAGTCTTCCTAAATCAACAAGAACTGATCATTTATGGAAATGCAAAGTAGTTAGGAACATATATAACATATTTAGAAAAGTCTTTCTAAATCAACAAGAAATGATCATTTATGGAAATGCAATGTATTTAGGAACATATATAACGTATTTAGGAAAACCTTCCTAAATCAACAAGAAATGATCATTTATGGAAATGCAAGGTATTTAGGAACCATTTAGGAATATATATAACGTATTTAGGAAAGCCTTCCTAAATCAACAAGAAATGATCTGTTATGGAAATGCAACGTATTTAGGAACATATATAACGTATTTAGGAAAACATTCCTAAATCAACAAGAAATGATCATTTATGGAAATGAAACATATTTAGGAACCATTTAGGAACATATATAACGTATTGAGGAAAGCCTTCCTAAATCAACAAGAAAAGATCATTTATGGAAATGCAAGGTATTTAAGAAATATTTAGGAACATATATAACGTATTTAGGAAAGCCTTCCTAAATCAACAAGAAATGATCATTTATGGAAATGCAACGTATTTATGAACATATATAACGTATTTAGGAAAACCTTCATAAATCAACAAGAAATGATCATTTATGGAAATGCAACATATTTAGGAACCATTTAGGAACATATATAACGTATTTAGGAAAGCCTTCATAAATCAACAAGAAACATAAAAGTATGATTTCACATAAGTCATGCAGAGAAAAACTATAAAAGACTATATTACATATTGATTTTCATGCATAAATGAAGCATCCGAACATGTAAACGATTCAGTAAACCCTTCTCAAACTCTTGTAAACGATTCCTAGATAATAAATGGACTAATACTAAAATTGGGATCTTAGGCCCAATACGTATAGGTAATAACAAGGTGCGTTCTCATTTATAAATTTTAGGAAACCCTTCTTAAATGTGTAGGGCGGTTTCCTAAATTTAAGTTATTGTATAAATGGACACAAAAGTTCATATTACACATTTTAGGATGAATTATTTGACCATTAAAAACTTATTAAACATACAATGATTATTAGTTGTCACATTGTGTTGACATATCTTGCAAAATTAGAGTTGTTGTATAAATGGACACAAAAGTTCTAATTTATATGTTTTAAGAAAGTTTCCTAAATGTGTAGCACGGCTTCCTAAAATTATGGTGTGTTTTCGAATGACAAGTTAAGTCAACACTTTCTTTTAGAAGTGTTGACTGACTTTTAGAAGAACATAACCCCCACGATGATTCACTTTTTCTCTACTAATAAAACAAACAAAGGGTTACAAAATCATCAGATTGAGATTTAATAATAGTAATAATACCGAGAAGAAGAGAGAAGAGCATGAATTTCTCAAACTACTTGCTCTAGTTTTCGTGTTTGTAGGTAACAACAGATAAATCACAAACCGAGCCACGGACACTGCTTCCTCGCATGTTCAGGTACTATGTTAGCCACCATCTCCACAAACACACCTTTAAGCTCTGCTTTCACACGACATTAAAAGAAAAAGCTTGTGTTTAAGTCACTTTTCTTATGATACTTTTGAGCTGTTTATAGCTCCAAGTGCAAAAACCAAGAAAAATTCCAGCTTTAACTACTCAGTATCTGCAATTTAACATTTTTTCTTCAGGCCAAAATTTGACAATTTGAAGATAAGGAAGAATGCGGTAGTACCATGAGGCTTAAAGTTGAAGACCGGTGGAAGGAAACGTCCATTGGGTAATCGCGCATTCAGATCTCTAAGCTCGTCAAAGAACGGGTGGAACAATGCATCGAGCTAATTGGCAAAATCACAATTCAACAAAATCAACAAAAACATCAGCGCAACAGAGATTAGGAGAGTATTGAAGAAGCCTTCAAAACAAATCGACAGCTTCCGGAGGCATTCGCTTATGGAAAATCTGGTTTTTGATAAAAAAAATTTCAATTAACGGCTAGTTAAAGAAGACATTGAACTTGATGTTTAAATCCAAATTACCAGATGCCACATATGAGCTTTAATCTGAGGAAATTTGAACTCTGTGTAATTGGGGTTCATCCAATTGATTTCTTCCCTTGTTGGTGTTCCCAAAACCTACACAAGTCATAAATACAGCATTAGAGTGAAATCGGTACAAAGGTAGTACTTTTACAAAACCACCAGTATCACTATCAAAATCAACATTTTCTTGGGCCGATCGGATTCAACACCGTTTAACGGCAAGCCTTCATCACCCAAAACCTCACCAGAGCCATCTTCTCTAAACCCGTTTTCCTCGCTCGTAGACCCGATTCCGGCGGATGCGAATCTGTACGGAACAACCCGATTAGAGTGAAATATAATAAAGCTATTAAAATCTGAACCAGAACCAGCAGAGATTGACTCACCTTGCGTTTGAGATTGTAACGGTACGACGAGGCCGCCATGAGCGTCGGGCGTCAAATATGTATCAATCGCTGAGGAACCTTCACAGAGTCACTATCCCATATTACATGGAGGATGGAACTCCCAAAGTAAGCATTGCTAGCCATGTCCTTCTAGGTGGTTTAGAGAATCAAAAAGAATTTATTGTAGGCCAGTTTTATAGATGTTCTGCTCCAGCTAGAGGCTTAATCCAAGCGGTAGTCACTATGATTTGGGGAAAGAAGTGTAGGATTTTTATTCGCAAGTTAGGAGAGTCAACATACTTGTTTCACATCCCTGATGAATCAACCCAGAAATGGGTTCTTCAGAGAGGTTTATGGCACGTTGATGATTGTCTCTTATTTGTTTCAACTTGGACGCCCACTGACACTATTTCCTTGACGGAAATTATCACCATCCCGGTATGGCTAACTTTAAAGAACATCCCGGACCAGCTCTATTCCATCTTAGGTGTTAAGTGGATAGCCTCAGGGATTGGGGAACCGATGCTAAAAGAAAACCCATGGCTTAGCATTGAATTGGATGAAAAGGAGCGGTTGAGTAAAATTCGACGTGTTAACCCAATTCTAAATTCAGGTAATTTACTATTACAGCCGAGCCAATTTCGTTCGATGGTTCATCGTTATATGATTCCATACACATTTCCCTTTATAATACGGTTTAAGTTGAGTTTTTAAGTTTAAGGAAGGCATACAATATAACTTAAACTCTGACTCATTTTTTACCTGTGAAATTTTGCTCAAAATGTAGTTTTGAACATCCATTGGCCTTCCATTTATACTACATGTAACATTGGTCATGCTTCTAAAGACATTGAAATTGAAATGTCTCAAATTGGTAAAGTTTCGCAGAGTTTTGTTAAAGAAGGAAAGAGTAACAAGACTTAACTGTTGGGTCAAGAGGTCATGCCTTCTCCCTGTAAGCTTGGTCTTTACACAGATGATGATTATGAAAAGGGGGCTTTGGTTAAGAGTAATGACGCTGAATGTGTAGCACAGAAAAGAAGTGAATTATCGGTTTCCGGCTGATTGAATGATGATTTATCGTCGGTTTGCTCCTCCAGGAGGCGTGATAAATCTGGTTCAACGGATGTTTCTTCCGAGTGTCGGAGTTCCAATGTTCCTCCTGTCGAGGAAAAAGATCCAATGAAACTGTGGAAAGCAATGAAACAAAATGGGTTTCTTTCTAATCCACACAGTGGGATTTTAGTGACATCAAGCAAATGTCTCGTCTCATCTTCTCATGGAGGGATACCACGTTTCTTTGAGAACATTGTCAATTATGACAGAGGTTTTGGAAACTTCTATCACCATCCAATGAGGCATAATAATACTACATGTGGGGATTCCAGGAAGAACTTGGAAGATGTCAACACTGATGGTAGATCTGATTTTAAGTATGCCATGCCAAAAGATAACTACTATATGCGCTACTACGAGGAGAAATACTCAGATGGTGAGTTCAGTAAGAAAACAATAGAGATCTTAACCCTGCTAGTGTTCTCACCGTCAAAGGTATGTTCTTGAATATATTACCCAATGTGCATTGGTTTTGTACTATTATATGAGGCCGAAACTGATTTTCATCTTGGATTTGCAGCGGCTATAGTAGCTTCTCAATGGTTGGAATTGCTTCATCAGGACATCAAACGTAGTGTTTCCGGTAACCAAAATTCATTTATGATCATTGATGCAATTAAATTTACCAATAATTTTTGTTCCTGAAACCCCCTTTTTGTTCTTTTTAGCTCTTCAACGTAGCAAGAAGAAGTTTCAAGCAGTTGTGACGATAGAGCTACCTTTCTTAATAACGAAAGATTTTCCATCTGATCAAGAGAATGACCCAAATTTACTCCTCAATGGAGCTTCGAGGGCTTCAACAGTCGATAACCACATGACAAGATGGATGTCGCTGTTTAACCAACTCGAATAAACGCTTCCAGAAGAAGAAAAAAAAATTGGTAAAGAAGTTGAGATATCTTATCCACACATCTTTCCTCTTTTTTTTCCGTAATTGAGTTTGCGAACTTAAAAATTCAGGAAAGCTGGTTAAACCATGTGAGAGAGCTGCAATCACATTGTGACTGAGGTCTGCAACACTTGAACTTGAGTTTTGGTCCGACCTACATATAGTTAAGAATGCCATTGTACTCTAGGTATGGCCATTTTCACTACTTGTTCATCTCATTACACTGTTTATATGTTACCCCAATCTCGATTTTTAGTTTCCTGCTATCTGAATTGTGTTGCAGAGCTGCGGATGCACTGGTCTAAGATAAGGATTTAGTCGTTAGAGCAGCCACAGCCTCCATATTCTCGACTTGCAGTTTTCTAGCAACAAAGGAGACCATAACTTGTACCTGAACTCCCGTTAGACTTCTGACCAGTTTCTGATTTAAGCTTTTTAGCTGACAACTTTTTTCTCAGCGACTTTAGTGTGTAAGAACATCCCGGACCAGCTCTATTCCATCTTAGGTAATAAGTGGATAGCCTCAGGGACTGGGGAACCGATGCTAACAGAAAAGCCATGGCTTGACCCAACTCAAATGGGAGACGCAAAGATTTTAGTTGAAGTTAAACTTAATAAGCCTTTCCCACAACATGTTGCCTTAGTAGATAAAACTGATCCAGTCACAATGGTGGATGTGTTTTATTCATGGCTGCCATCAAACTGCAGTAAATGTGATCAGCTGGGGCATAAAGCATCTCATTGCCTTCAGATTGCAAGCAATGGGTTTACATCTACTACACTCGATAAAGGTAATGCTCCAACAAGCTCTCACAACAATGCTTTGCGCAACACTTCTCTTCTCCCTGAGACTGAATCTGTGATATGCTCAAATTAATACCCTACAAGTACTAAAGCAGTTGCTGTAGTATATGTAGGGGTCGAACACAAGAACTCCAGAATTCACGCAATAGATTATATAGATTCAAATTAAGCTAAACCAAAAGATGTAATTGAAAGCAATGCGTAAATTAAAAGTGTTGTAAGTCGATTGGAAGAAAGATAAGCTCAGAGTATTTCTCAGGAATTCAATGAATGTAGATAAACTGACTAACATGATTCAGATTTAGCGCAGTTCTTGAACTCAAATCACTGAGGTATAGCTAACCAACTCTCGTTGCGAAAACTATCTAAGTCTAAATCCTAGAATTCCAAATCTCTTTGCGAATCCTAAAGTCTAAACCAGCTTTTAGTTCAGGTTTGATTTGTTCACAAAACAACTAAACCAAATCTCTTTGCGAATAGCTATTTTGCTCACCCTAAGTTCTATCAGGTAATTAATCGCACTCTCGTGCCAAACCAATTATCCTAAGATCTAAGTTCTAGGTAATCAGGCTAGAATTAGCTTTGAGAACAACCTAAGGCGAAAAACTAATTTAGATGGTGAATCCTAATCATTCAATTAACCTAACATTCATAGAAGACCCTTATGAGAACTCTGAACCTAACAAGAGAACTACTCAGACATGGTAATTGAAACAATAAACATGACTGAAATAATACTCAAATAAATAATAAAAAGTAGAGTAACAAGAGGGTTCGAAATCTTCTCTCGGACGAACAGAGTCTCAGACTTGTCTCCCTCAGAAAGCTCTCTCACCAAACCCAGAATAGAATAAAGCGTAATCAAATGTCATTAGCCAAATTGGCTTAAAAACCTAACTTAAACTCCTAAAACACGTTATGGGCTTAATTGTAAATAATAAAGTCTTCTGGGAAATTTTGCAATTCTTCAACTCTTCATAAAAGTCGCAATTTGTGTCTTATTGCAGTGAGTATCGACCGATACTAGGGTAATGTCGATCGATAATGAGGCTTCATATCGGGTACTCAGCTATACGAACTTCTGCTTTGTTCCAAAATGCTCCAAAAAGCTCCAATATCTCCAATTATGCTCCAAACGTGCTAAAACCTGTAAAAGACTCTAAAACATTACAAAATAGTAGGAATACTATAAAACGGACTTATATCATGTCTTAAAAGGGGTAAAAACCATGATATATCAACTCCCCCAGACTTAGCGTTTGCTTGCCCTCAAGCAAATAGAAGACTAAACCAGAGAAAGAGGTTTGAAAACACGGAGACTCACCTGTTCATGAAACATTGCAATGACCTTTCCCAAGCACCCAAATGTCACCAAACCAGATCCAAATCTAACCTCCATGTACTTCTCCGTAGACATTCGCAGCTTCCCCAGACTACACACATTATTTCGCAGCTTCATTCAATTAAACCCATCATCGCCAGTTTCATCGCTGTGATTAATACCAAGAACCTTCTAGATTATTTCCCATACAATATCATGACAAGGAACCACCCAATTTCACACTTTTTTGTATCACTTTCTCTCCCCCAGACTTATTTCTTATTTTGTTCTCTTCTTTTTTTTTTTTTTTTTTTTTTAGATTCGCATATACAGGTCAAGGTATGAGACGCGAGTATTGATGGTGTTTGCCACCGAATCCCCGGTTCTTCCCTCTCAATGTATCAAAGGTTGTAGGCGAATAATAGCATCATAGGAAAATCCTAGCCTCGCTTCCAATCCTCTGTGTGATCATCCCTCACCAAGTAGAATAATGGGATCGCTGGAAACATTCCTAACCCTCTACTTAGGAGAAAATCATCTCATCTTTTTATGCTCTTTTTTTATTAACTTATAACAGGGGAGAGAGATACTATCACTTTTAAACACATGGGTTCTTTTGTCATATATGAATGAGGAATCAAGCTCTATGGACACTAACCATGTCGATGAAGTGCAACAATTTGGCTCAGGCTTTAAAAGAACTCTGCTGGAAACATGTGTGTCTTCTAGTTAACTGGTCAGCCTTTGGATTTTCATTAGTCGATCTAGAGCTGATTCTGTAACAGTGGTCACTTAGAAGCAAAGTCAAGACAGTATATTCAAGAACAAGATCATAATCTCCAACAATATTTTGACTCATAAAACAATTTTGACACAAAAACGACTGACTCTAAGAAAAACAAACACGTTGTCAGCAACTACCTCCCCCAGACTTAAACAACACTGTCCCCAGTGTTATCTAGCCTAGAATTGGTAAAAGAAAAACAGAAGAGTTGAGTGGATGGGTGAAAATCGAAGGAGGCTTACCTGGGTGGCGGGTATCGACTGATACTTGGTATCGATCGATACAAGGGATATTGGTCGATGCCAATTTTGATATCGATCGATCTGTTGCTCACGGTCCCTTAAGAAATACCCAGCTCCTTTGTCGTGTGGATGGTGTCGATCGATACCGGGTTGGTGTCGATCGATACTGCTCTTCTGAATCTGCTTCTTCACGTGAAACACAAAACCAAAACCAAAAACTAAAAAGAAAGGAAAAAAAAAGGTATGTACAGACTCACCAGTGGGTTGCCTCCCACCAAGCGCTCATTTAACGCCATTAGCTTGACTGTACTGCCTTTTAGGCAGTGGGTGCATCATCCAGAGGCATCATGTGTCCATCTGGAATCTCAGTTCTACGTATGTAGTGTTTTACCCGTTGTCCATTGACAGTGAACTCTTTGCCGGAGGGATTAGTCAGGACAAGTGCACCGTGTGGTCTAACCTCCTTGACAGTGAAGGGACCTGACCAACGAGAATGCAATTTACCAGTTAACAAATGCAAACGACAGTTATACAGAAGTACCTGATCATTGGGTTCAAAAACTCTGTCAAGGATTTTCTTGTCGTGGTACGCCTTAGTCCTCTCCTTGTACAGCTTCGAGTTCTCATAGGCATGATGCCTAATCTCATCCAACTCGTTCAGCTGGATCAATCGCCTCTCAGCAGCAGGCTTGATGTCAAAATTCAGCAACTTTGTAGCCCATGCTGCCTTATGCTCGATCTCCACCGGAAGGTGACATGCTTTCCCATACAGCAAGTGAAAAGATGTAGTGCCCAATCGTGTCTTATAAGCAGTCCTGTAAGCCCACAGCGCATCGTCCAGCTTTGTAGACCAATCCTTCCTAGAAGTACCCACTATCTTCTCCAGAATCTCCTTGATTTGCCTGTTGGAGACCTCAACTTGTCCACTAGTCTGAGGGTGATATGGAGTAGCCACACGATGATTCACACCATGCTTCTTCAGTAACTTCTCGAAAACCATGTTGATGAAATGACTGCCACAATCACTTATAACAATACGAGGCACTCCAATCGTGGAAATATGATAGTCTTAAACAGCTTAAGAACCACCGAAGAGTCATTGGTTGGACTAGTAATTGCCTCCACCCATTTGGAGACATAATCCATTGCAACTAGAATGTACTTGTTCTTGTATGACGAAGGAAAACGACCCATAAAATCGATACCCCAGCAATCAAAAATCTCAACCTCAAGGATGAAATTATGTGGCATCTCATGTCTCTTACTGATCTTCCCTCTCGTCTGACACATTTCAGTCGTTTTCTCTTTTGACAAATTTCGACCATACTTGATTGGGAGCAAAGTGATTATTCACACAGATCATGCTGCTCTCAAGTATCTGATGCGGAACAAGGATCTCAAGCCTCGTCTTTGTCGTTGTTCAAGGGTTTGATATTGAGATAAATGATAAGAAAGGAGTAGATAATGGAGTTGCTGATCATCTTTCGCGATTGAAGCTCGATTCAGACGTGCCTATTGATGATCAACTACATGAGGAGTCAGTTTACTTCATTGAAACTGGGTTTCAAAGTGGCTTCACCGAAAATCTACAATTCCCACGAATTGCAGGTTTCGGTATCGATCGACACTCCCCTGGTGTCGGTCGATACTCGTCGGCTTCTGAACCTGTTTTGACCGTGGAACACCTTGGTGCTTCTGAGGAGTATCTCGTTGCTGCAGCTGACTCCGATATACCATGGTATGCTCATATTGCCAACTTCCTCGCTGCAAATACAGAGCCAAAGCACCTACCAAAATATGCCAAGAAGAAGTTTCTGAGAGACATAAGGCGCTACTTTTGGGATGAGCCTTACCTGTATAAGCATTGTTCTGATGGTATCTACAGGAGATGCATTGCTGAATCGGAGGTACCTGCGGTTTTGTTTCACTACCATGGTTCTGAGTATGCTGGACACTTTGCTACTTTCAAGATGGTGTCCAAGGTTCTTCAAGCAGACTTCTGGTGGCCTACTATCAACTTAATATGCTCAAATTAATACCCTACAAGTACTAAAACAGTTGTTGTAGTATATGTAGGGGTCGAACACAAGAACTCCATAATTCACGCAATATATTATATAGATTCGAATTAAGCTAAACCAAAAGATGTAATTGAAAGCAATGCGTAAATTAAAAGTGTTGTAAGTCGATTGGAAGAAAGATAGACTCAGGGTATTTTTCAGGAATTCAATGAATGTAGATAAACTGACTAACATGATTCAGATTTAGCGCGGTTCTTGAATTCAAATCACTGAGGTATAGCTAACCAATTCTCGTTGCGAAAAATATCTAAGTCTAAATCCTAGAATTCCAAATCTCTTTGCGAATCCTAAAGTCTAAACCAGCTTTTAGTTCAGGTTTGATTTGTTCACAAAACAACTAAACTAAATCTCTTTGCGAATAGCTATTTTGCTCACCCTAAGTTCTATCAGGTAATTAATCGCACTCTCGTGCCTAACCAATTATCCTAAGATCTAAGTTCTATGTGATCAGGCTAGAATTTGCTTTGAGAGCAACGTAAGGCGAAGAACTAATTCAGATGGTGAATCCTAATCATTCAATTAACCTAACATTCATAGAAGACCCTTATGAGAACCCTGAACCTAACAAGAGAACTACTCAGACATGGTAATTGAAACAATAAACATGACTGAAATAATACTCAAATAAATAATAAAAAGTAGAGTAACAAGAGGGTTCGAAATCTTCTCTCGGACGAACAGAGTCTCAGACTTGTCTCTCTCAGAAAGCTCTCTCACCAAACCCAGAATAGAATAAAGCGTAATTAAGTGTCATTAGCCAAAGTGGCTTAAAAACCTAACTTAAACTCCTAAAACACGTTATGGGCTTAATTGTAAATAATAAAGTCTTCTGGGCAATTTTGCAATTTTTCAACTCTTCATAAAAGTCGCGACTTGTGTCTTGTTGCAGTGAGTATCGACCGATATTAGGGTAGTGTCGATCGATACTGAGACTTCATATCGGACTCAGCTACACGAACTTCTGCTTTGCTCCAAAATGCTCCAAAAAACTCCAATATCTCCAATTATGCTCCAAACGTGCTAAAACCTGTAAAAGACTCTAAAACACTACAAAATAGTAGAAAGACTCTATAAAACGGACTTATATCATAGCTTAAAAAGAGTAAAAACCATGATATATTAATCTGATCCTACAACTGTCATCAAGGAAATAACTGTCTCAGAAGAGACCACTTCAATTGAGACGATCACGACAACTACTCCTTCACCCCCTCATATCCCACACGTGTCCGACCATTTCAATATTACTGATACTTCTCCTCTTACAACAGTTATTGTCTATGCTGAACTAGAGATCATATCATCTCCTGTAATTACATGTGACACTAGCAACTCCATGATTATGTCAAACAAGACATCAACTACGAATACTTTTTCTCCTTTTGCTCAAACCGAGCATGTTATGCGTCAGATTTAATCTTCTTATATTAGAGAATTCTAGTTATTTTTCAATATCTATTTGATATATGGGCAAATTACTGTTTTTACACCAAAATTTCGTTTTTCTGACAAAAATACACCGTTGTTTCAATCAAATGCTGCGCTACACTTTCGGGGCTGGAAAATTACAGTTACCCCCTTATGACCAAACAAAAAACGCGAAACCGCTATTACCATTTTAACCTTTGCGACATGTCAGACTTCTATAGAGGTCTGACATTTAGACTCTAATAGAAGTCTGATTTATTTCTCTTACAAGACTTCTATCAGACGTATTCGAGAAATTTGATACAGATTAAAATAGTAAATTTAAATTTAAAAATTAAAAAAAAAAATATTTTCTTAAAACTGTTTTCTACAATAATTAAATATAGACGATTTTGATGTATAGAAGTTAATATTTCATAAAATTGAATCAAATTAAACAAGGTTAGTTAATTATGCATATACCTCAAAAAAATATCAAACTTCTTCGAGAAGTCTGATACAGATTTAATTAGTAAATTTAAATTTAAAAATTATAAAAAATTATTTGTTAAAAATTTCTTATACATAAATTAAATATAGACGATTTCGAAGTATTAAAATTAAATTTCGTAAAATTGAATCAAATTATAAACATGCAAGGCAAAGTAGGTTGTAAACCTCAAAACATGCTTTGTAATGGAAACATTTACATGTAACTTTATGGTTAGATTCATGGTTTTCCGATTTACATTTGAAATTTTAAATTTGCACATATGTGTTGTAATGCGCATATATTTCACGAATTTGATGCTTCCTAGAAGTTTTGTTTTAGATTTAGGGTTACTCGGACTTCTCGGAGAAGTCTGAGAGAATCGGGGTTTCTCAGACTTCTCAGAGATTACCAGACTTCAATTTTAATCTGATTTTTTAAAAGTCAATTGCAAAACTACCCTCTCGTTGACCATATGGGTTTCATCAGACTTCTAAAGCAGTCTGAGTATACAACTCAGACCTGAAAATCGACGATATGCAAAAATTCGTACCTATATCCGTTTAGAGTTTGTTTTCACCCTCGTCAAGCGCCCAGAACGTCTAATATCACCGAAATCCCGCAAGCCCAGTCGTGTTTTGCCGTTTTTATGCCATAATTTCCGATTTCGGTACGTTTGAATCGGAAAAACAGTGGGAAAATGGGAGAAATCGGAGAGAGAAGTCGCGAAAAGTGTTTACGAGCTCTATTCTTGAGCTTTAATGGCGGAAAAAACGGGTTAGTTACTGCATTAACTCGTCGACGATGGTGGTTGTCGTGGTTTCTCAGACTTCTCAGAGAATCGGGGTTTCTCAGACTTCTCAGAGAAGTCTGAAACGTATTTAATTTGAAAATTTAAATTTAAAAAATATTAAAAATTTAGTTTTTAGAAATTTTTACTACATAAATTACACATACTCATTGTTGCTGTATATAAATTAAAAGTACATAAAATTTAATCAAATTGAATCATTGGAGATGAATTTGGATCTAAACACAAGTTTGCGGTTTCTCAGACTTCTCCGAGAAGTCTGAATTGTATTTAATATGAAAAATTAAATTAAAAAATAAT
>PKMM01042974.1:187920-269614 GCA_002933915.1 Eutrema heterophyllum | reverse complement strand
CTGAACATAAGCATGTAAAACTAACGCAGGAGGAACATATACAAATAACACACATATAAAAAATTTAAAATCAATGAAATTCATCACAAATATACAAAAAAAAACGGTTTAAAAAAAATTGTTAATACAGACTGCCAAAGAAGTCTGATAGTACGTCAGACCTCTATGGCAGTCTGAAAAAGAGGGTATTTTTACAATTAGAATGTTACAAAGCAGACTGCGGATGCCGTCTGACGAAAAGTTATCAAAGCAGATTTCTATCGCAGTCTGACAAAAAGGATATTTTTGCAATTGACTCAAACTTTGACTTTTTTGTCATACTGCATTAGATGTCTAAGAAAAAGAAAAATGTATTTCTGCAATTGACCAAAATTTTGACTTTTTGTCAGACTTCTCCTGCAGTCTGAAAAAATTATGGGGTAGTTTTGCAATTGACCGAAGTTTTTGACTTTCGTTCCCAGACTTCCAGGGCAGCCTGAAGAAATTCGTCAGACTTCGATAGAAGTCTGACAGAAATTGGTGTATTTTTGCGTTGACCAAAATCTTCGATATCAGACTTCTTTAGCAGTCTGAAAGATTTCATCATTTTCAGACTGCCATAGAAGTCTGGTACTTTTTCCCCCATTTTGGTCAACTTTTGAAAAATTTCGGTCAATTACTACCAGTACCCTGTTTTTTTTTTCAGATTTCTGATTCCGTCTGAAAAAACAGTCAACTTCCGGTCAAAGTCACTCATTTTTCCTTCATACTGGATATGAAGTCTGAATAAAAAGTCAAGTTTTCGGTCAATTGCAAAACTACCCTATGCTTCGATTAGAGGATTTTTCTTGATTTTTTTGTTTTCAAAGGAAATTACCAGACTTCAATTTTAATCTGAGTATTTAAAAGTCAATTGCAAAACTACCCTCTCGTTGACCATGTGGGTTTCATCAGACTTCTAAAGCAGTTTGAGTATACAACTCAGATCTGAAAATCGACGATATGCAAAATTCGTACCTATATCCGTTTAGAGTTTGTTTTCACCCTCGTCGAGCGCCCAAAACGTCTAATATCACCGAAATCCCGCAAGCTCAGTCGTGTTTTGCCATTTTTATGCCTTAAAAAATGATTTCGGTACGTTTGAATCGGAAAATCGAGGGGAAATCGGAGAAATCGGAGAGGAGAACTCGCGAAAAGGAAGTCCGAGCTCTATTCTTGGGCTTTAATGGTGAAAAATGGGTTAGTTCCTTCATTAACTCGCCGACGATGGTGGTTGTCGTGGAGGTTGAGAATTGATGGCAATGGCATTTCCGTAATTAAGTTAGATCTGAAATTTTTTTTGGTCTTTTGAAAAAAACGTTAGACTCTAACAGCAGTCTGAGTAATGGCATTGCGTGAATACCCAGATTCTTAAAGGATAATTCGTGGGATTCTGAAAAAGAGGAGAGGAAGGGGGCATTTTTAGTTTTGAATTCAAATTGTAGGGTATTTTTGCAAAAATACCTTGATATATTTTATAAAATATTAATCAAAAGCTCAATTCTTTTTATATTGATTAATTGTTAATAATAAATAGTACTTTATTATTATTATTATAATATTTATGATATGTTGGATTACAAGTTATTTCAAAAGTTTGGGTTTAATTTAATATTTTTCCAATACTTTTACTTATATATATATTTATACCTTAACTATATATAATATTTATTCTTAAATTTTCTATATTTTAAAATTATTTACTCCTTCATGCAAGCAATTGGTCTTACAAACGACCATCTCATAGGCTGCTTCAGATACCAAGACTATTGCGTAGCTGCAGAGACAACAACGAAGGCGAAGAAGAAGAACGAGAGTGATAAATAAATCAATTGCAATTCTGAAAGCTAATTGACGTATTGGAGTGCCATGTTGTTTGCTTCCAAAGATTATTCGACACAAGGAGGTTTTGCTACCGTACCATAATGTGGTTTTTTTTTTGCGATGTATAGATGTTTTTGGTTATCGGTTTATGCATAGTAGAATGTTGCGAGGAACTCTTAGACCGGACGTATTTGTGATGTGATCATAGACGGCACCAAGGAGGATGAGCTCGAACCAAAGCTTGTAGCTGATGATGAGCTTGAACCAGAGTTTGTAGCTGAGGATAAGCTTGTAGATAGGAGAATTTGGTCGTTCCAACAGGTTCTATGACCCGAGCTAAAGCTAAGAAGCTCAAAGAAGCTATTTGTGGACTACTTAAGCAAGTACAAGTCCGAGATCATTCAAGGATAAATCAAACCACAATGGTTTTGATTCAGGCCCAAAGAAATAACTAATTGGGTATGTGAATCAATTGTGCTCTTTTTTCCTTGTCCAAGTTTTGTCCCAATGAGTTTTCTTGGAAATGTTTTGAATGAGGCAATTGTTTCACATCATTACTGGCCCAATTAGTTGATCTTCCTCAAGCCCAAATCTCTTTTGGTGTGAGATATCCTTAAGAAATCGAAGTGGAATATCAAAGGCCATTCCGCAACCTTTGTGTGACCATTCAATCCACGCCCCTTGAAGCAATCTGATTGCTTGCAAGGCTTATCCAGTTCTTACCCATCACTTCTAAGCGTCGATCTTAAGGGAATCATATCAAGTGGTATCAGAGCTCGCTCTAAAGTTGGGTATTTCTATCCTTATCATTTTCGCATCATATATCTTATCATCATCGTCGCACATGTTCATCTTCTTATCATCATATGTTCGATTCTTATCACTTGTTCATCTGTGTCGCATATCATATCATCATCTATTCGATTTTATTCCAGGTTTAGTGATCTAAGTTGCTGTCGAAAATTCATCAAAGTGTCTTTTCATATTCTGGTCGAGATTAGAATCAGTTATGGTCGATCCATTCATATTGTTTTTGATTCAGTACTGGTCGAAACTTATTGTGACTCTTTGGATTCTTCTAGTCGAAATCTGTTAGTGACTCTTAGGTTCATCATGTTCGTGATTTATACAGTTCTAGGAGAGTCATAATTTTGTTGCATCAATAGATTAGTAAGAACTAGACACTGTTAAGTTGTTGTTAAACTGTTTCAGGGAAATATGACTGAAGAAGAGGAAGAAACCAGTACTAATCGAAACAACAAGCTGTTAGTAGAAGCCATTCGAGCATAAATGGAGAAAATGATGAACACTAAGCTTGATGCTCTGCGCCAAGAGCTTCAACCTGAGCAGAACGAAACAAATCAAAGGAGAGAGCAAGAGAGAGCCCCTTGACAAAACAGAGATAATCTGAGAGCTTCAAGAGAAGAAGCAACATATAACTATTACCGAAGCAATGGGAGTTCTTCTCACAGTACTCAAAGAAAGCATAGACGTGCACGAGAAGGCAGAGCTCAACAAGCTGACTTTGGTGGACTAAAGCTCAAAATCCCACCGTTTCATGGGAAAAACGATCCATATGCTTATTTGGAGTGGGAAAAAGAAGATCGAGTTGGTTTTATTTGCCAACACTATACTGAGATCAACAGAGTGAGGATTGCAGCAACAGAATTTTATGACTATGCCCTCAGCTGGTGGGATCAGTTAGTCCCCTCTAGAAGGCGTAATCAAGAGTTCTCGGTGGAGTCTTGGACCGAGTTGAAGACTCTGATGAGAAAGCGCTTTGTTCCCAGCCGCCACCATAGAGAGTTACATTAAAAAATCAGGAGACTCACCCAAGGAAGTCATAGTGTAGAAGACTACTATCAAGAAATGGAGACCCTTATGATCCGAGCTGATGTAGCCGAAGACAAAGAAGCAACCATGTCCAGATTCTTGGCAAGCCTGAATAGAGAAGTTCAAGACAGATTGGAAATGCAACACTATGACGAGTTGGAAGAAATGCTACACAATGCCATTCTGATTGAGCAACATATTAAGAGGACACTACAGGAAAAACGGGTATCCTTAACACCGGAAAAACGCTATCTAACGATACGATAGCATTAGGAAAAACGCTCTGAAAAGCGATAACGATACAATAATAGGTCTGACACTTTCGATAGCGATTTTTAGTATTGCTATAATGTATTCATCTAATATAGCGCTTTGTTTTATGCAATCGTATATTCTACAATAACAATTTTTATTTGTTATAAATATCCGTTATTCATAGCATTTTTATAAATTTACTATAGCATTCAAAATATGTAATTGATTCATGTATTTATTCCAATCATTTGTATTTTCTATAACATTTGTATTTCTGTAATTTTTCCAATAAATTGTATTTAAATTAGATTTATTAGGATTTTATTTTTTGGTTTTTGGATAATTTGACATATTAAAAAGGAAAATACCATATTTTATTATATTTATATGAAACCATGATACAAAAAACCTATATTACAAAGTAAAAATACAAAATTAAAAGATAAATTCATACAACAACTCTTGTATTAATACTTGTGAATTCTCTCCACACTCTTGAACCTCCAATTTTTGAGACTTCTTGTTCGATATTATCAACAAAATCAGGTAACTCCTGCAATAATATAAAAAAATCATGGTTACTCAAAAAATTGCGAGTGGGATAAATACTAAGCTACTCATACACAAATTCACGTACACACAATAATCGGAAGGAGAAGACCAATTCCATCTTCCATTTTCAACACAATGGCAGGATGTGGAGCATAATCTGGTAAATGCTCTCCTTGAGGATTGTTCACATCGTAGTTTCCTACCGTCTCTAATCTTCACCATGAAACCATCTGCTCCACACCTTACCTCAACTATAACATTTCAAAACACACAACAACACCAACACATCAAATCGAAAGAGGAACCAAATCAAACTAGAAAAAGAAATCATGATAGTGCACTAGGTACTCGCCACAAGATCTATCTCGTTAGCCATTGAGATAGATCTTGTGGCGAGTACATTCCTGGCTTCAAACGGTTGTAATTCAATTGAAATTAAGAGAATGAAACAATATCTGAACCTGTCAAAGTTTCACATGTAATCAAAACAATTTGTTTTTTTTTTGTTTTCACTGAGAATCATCTACTCATGTTGATACTATGTAAAATCGAAAGGTGAAGAACTGGAATCAACCATATATATAAAGTTCTTACGTAATGGATTTACCTGAGTATGTTCTTCGGGGAGAATCTGGGTCGCGAACGCCGCCGAAAAATCGCCACCGTAGAATCTCCAAACGCCGCCGGGAAACAAGTTCCAAATCAGAATCCATCTCTCCTTTAGAGTAATGCGAGCAACCAAAACCAATGCTAAACTCACCTTCAAAGGCTCCGCTTCTGGAAATTCAAAGAAACAGCAGAACTGTAACCGCTCGATGGGATACAGCTGGAACCAATCTAAGAATTCACCGAGAATTCAGAAATTGGAGGAAGAACAGATCAGATGGTGAAATTGTGAATAGAGATTCACCTTCAAGATCTTGTAATCCCGAATGTATGATTTGTAACAAGTGATAATTAAGAGAAGAAGAAAGAATGTCTGTAAATGTGATTGATTTAGATAAAAGAGTTTTGCAGACATAAATACTGAAGCAGATACGGTTATAACATAAACCGTTTGTGGAAACAAATAACAAAACAATAAAATAGGAAGTGGGTTTAGTGAGGATCGTGGGGTGAGACGTGTTACGCTGTAACATTACTCCCTCCTCGAGCGGATCCTTGTCCCTTAAGGATCGAAATCTGGGTACTTGTTGGCAAAGTCCTGGTAAAATTCCCAAGTTGCTGCAGAGATAGGTTCATCCTTCCAATGGACCAAGACTTTAGTAACAGCTTTGTTCTGTCGTTTGGACAACTTCTTCTCGAGAATTGCTTCTGGTTGTTTGTCGTTGCCGTCATCACACAAGTACTGAGGAAGTGGAGTGGAGTTGCTTGAGCTGCTTGATGGGTTTGGACATAGTTTGAGTTGGCTTACGTGGAATACATTGTGGATACTTGTGCCTGGTGGTAGTTGGAGTTTGTAGGCCGCAGAACCAATACGATCTGTGATAAGATAAGGGCCATAGAACCGCAGAGAGAGCTTGTGAGGCATGTGTTTACCTTTCAGAGAGTGCTGGCGATAAGGTTGCAATTTGAGGTAGACATGATCGCCGATTTTGAAGTCGCGATGGGATCGTTTTGAATCTGCAGATTGTTTCATGCGGTTCTGAGCTCGGAGGAGATGAAATTTCAGAAGTGTGATCAGTTCCTCCCTTTTCCGCATGCTACGGTCTACCACGAGTGAGCTGCTCTCGCCTGGGAGGTATGGTAGGTGTGTCGGAGGAGGCTGTCCATAAACAATTTCATAAGGAGTACCTTTGATTGCAGAGTGGAACGTGGTGTTATACCACCATTCGGCAAGGGGTAGCATTTTAGACCACGTGTGAGGAGCATCGGCAGTCATACACCTTAGATATGTTTCCAGTGTTTTGTTTGTTACTTCTGTTTGACCGTCTGTCTGAGGGTGGTAGGATGTAGAGTAGCGCAAGTCGACTCCATGTACTCTGAATAATTCCTTCCAGATGTCGCTTAAGAAAGTCGGATCTCTGTCACTAGTAACATCTTTTGGCATTCCGTGAAGCTTAAATATGTTGTCCAAATAGGCTTGAGCAACGTCTAGAGCCGTGTATGGGTGTGATAGGGCGATGAAATGAGCGTTCTTGCTGAGCCTATCAATGACCACCAAAATACAATGGTTCCCAAAAGAAGTAGGCAGACCTTCGATAAAGTCCAAGCTAATGGATTCCCAAACACCATTCGGTACCTGTAAAGGTTGGAGAAGTCCCGGTTTGGCCACACACTCATTCTTCTTCCTCTGACAAGTAGGACAATTACGCACATATTGTTGGACCTCGAGGCTCATCTTTGGCCAGAAAAACTGTGATTTGATGCGGTGTAGTGTCGCGTCTCGACCGGAATGACCTCCTATAGCGGAATCATGGAGCCAACGGAGGATGTGAAGCTTGACAGATTTATCATTACCAACCACCAGCTTACCCTTCCTGCGTAATTCGTCTCTTGAGAATGAATACTGAGGATGAGAACTTGCGTCTGCTTTTAAGTCTGATATGAGACGCTGGAGGCTAGGGTCTGAACACCACAGTGATTTAAGAGATTCGTAGAAGTCTGAATGAACATTAGAGAGTGTAATGTGAAGGAGCTGAGATCCCGAAACTCGTGATAAGGCATCGGCGACATAGTTCTCCTTCCCTTGCTTATACTTCTGATCCAGCAGATATTTGAGGCTCTTCTGATCGGTTTTGATGATGAAATGTCTGTGGGCGAGATAGGCGTTCCATGTTTGAACCGCGTGAACCACCGCCATCAATTCTTTTTCATATACCGATAGCTTTTGGTGTCGAGGCCCGAGGGAGCGGCTGATGAACGAAATCGGATGGTTATCTTGCATAAGAACTGCGCCAATTCCCATGTTGGATGCATATGTCTCAATTACAAATGTCTTATCGAAATTCGGCAAAGTAAGGACCGGTGAAGAGGACAAAGCCGATTTAAGGTTTGAGAAGGCTGTAGCAGCGTCTGTATCCCAAGAAAATTCGTCTTTGCGGAGTAGCCGAAAAAGTGGTTTTGCGATGTCGCCACATGATTTGATGAATCGCCGATAGTAATTAGCGAGGCCAAGGAAACTTCGTAATTGCTTCTGTGTTGTGGGGATAGGCCAATTTTGGATAGATTTAATCTTTGCAGGATCTGTGCATACCCCATCTTCTTAAATAAAGTGGCCGAGATATTCGATAGTGGTAACCCCGAAAGTGCACTTTGAAGGTTTAAGGTACAGCTGTTGCTGGCGCAGGATATCGAAGACAATCTCCAAATGTCGCAGATGTGCATCCCAAGATTTGCTGTAAACGAGGATATCGTCAAAGAAAACGATTACAAATTTTCGAGCTACCTCGTGGAAGACGTGATTCATCAGTCCTTGGAAAGTACATGGTGCATTTGTCAGACCGAATGGCATGACAAGGTATTCGAAGTGCCCAGCGTGTGTCTTAAAGGCTGTTTTGTAGACGTCTTCTGGCTTCATCCGTAATTGGTGAAAACCGGACCGGAGATCAAGTTTGGAGAAGTAAACTGAGTTTCCTAGTTCGTCCAAAAGGTCTTCGAGAAGAGGAATTGGGTATTTATCTTTGACTGTTTGCTGATTGAGGCCTCGATAGTCCACACAAAGGCGCCAGGAGCCATCTTTCTTTCGGACCAGAATAATCGGTGCGGCGTAGGGACTAGCGCTGTGTTGGATCACTCCTTGGGATAGCATTTCACCGATCATCTTATCAATGATGTCTTTCTGTAAAGACGAATATCGATAGGGGCGTTTATTCACCGGATTTGAACCCGCCATGAGTGGTATGGTGTGATCGAAACCTTCTCGAAAAGGTGGGAGAGATATTGGTTCCGCAAATATGTCCGAGTATGAAGCCAGCAGAGATTTGATGGCGGAGGAGTCGGATTTATCTGCACCAGCAGTTGTAATGTGTGAGAATGTCCCGTATGTTGGTGAGTCATTCCCCTCGGTAACTAGATCTCCGACCTGTAACATCGCCAGTTGTGGAGAATGTAAGAGAATTTTGTTGAGTGTACTACCCTTAATCACTTTGCTGTTGGATTTTGGAGAACCGCGCAGAACATGTTTCAGGTCATTCAAAGTGAATTCCATTCTGAGGTTAGAAAAATCCCAGATTATCGGACCTAGTGTAGAAAGCCACTGAACACCCAAAACAAAGTCGCAACAAGACAAAGGTAGGACACGGATTGGTGCTGTGAAAGAATACCCCTGCATAGACCATTCAAAGCTGTCGCATTTGTAAGAGGAAATGATGTTGTCACCGTGAGCCGCTGTGACTGCCATCGGGGTTGTTTGTTGCAAGAGGACACCGACTTCGTTGGCAATACTCGAGTCTAGGAAATTGTGGGTGCTGCCGGGGTCGATAAGTACGTGTATCTTCTTTTTGCCGTAGTGTCCCATTAAACGCATACAATTGAAGGTGGAGCCATTCAATGCGTTTAGTGACATAATTGGTGCTTCCATGGAAGTATGTTCTTCTGTTATTGGGAATTGATGTTGGACTTCCGAGTCATCGTCGGATGCGTGAGGATCCTCGTCATCTCCTTCCATCACATATATGTGTGACCTGCGATGTTTAAGCTGATGGCCGGGTGTGTATTTTTCGTCGCAGAACATACATAAACCTCTGTTTTTGCGGTCTTGCATTTCCTCGTAAGAGAATTTGCGTGGTTGTTTATCCGTGGTAGTACGGGGTATGAATGTTGGTTTGGTATTTTCTGGTGGAGGGAAAAGAAAAGGGGTAGTGTTTGGGGGTTTGTAGTGGGAAGGCTGTTTCTGGTAGGTGGAATAAGGAAAAGATCGGTGTTTAGTGGGTTGGGAGATGGTGAGGTATGATTCGTGTAGTTTGGCCAATCGTGCGGCTTCTGCTACAGTATGGGTTTCGAATTGGCGTATGTGGATAGCAAGAGGTGGGTTGAGGTTAGCCAAGAATATGCTAAGAGCGTGGGACGGTGGTAGAGGAATTCTAGTCAAGGCGCACTCGAACTTTTCCAAGTAGTCATCGACTGTGTCGTTTCCTTGTTTCAAGATCACGAGTTCTGAAAGCGGATCGTCGTATGGAGTACCAAATCTCTTCCCCAATGCCAAAATATATTCGGACCAAGTTGGGTAAATGCCATATCTTTCGGCAAGGAAATTATGGTGCCACTTGAGTGCTTTTCCTGACATGTGAATGGTGGCCATTTGGACACGTTGCTCTTGTGGGGTGTTGTCTAATGTGAAGAATTGTTCACATTTATACATCCAATCGCGCATATCAGAGCCATCGAAGGAAGGAAATCCCACTTTGGACACACGAGATAGCAGGTTGCCGTAGTTTGGACCTGCGCCGGTATTATTGGGGGCGGCTAAGCTGTGCGTGGCTTGATTGTGATGGTGTACGAAATGAGGAGTGGACGACGGGTCCGGAGGGCGATGATCGTGATGGACGGAGTTATGAGTGTTGGGTAACAAGGTTGAATCAGGAGATTGGTTCACCGGTCGTTTTTGTGGATCCTTTGGAAGACGTTCGGCCAACATGTTCGTGATTCCATCGAATTTTTCAATCATCCCAGCTTGAATTTCAGAAAATTTTGTCTCGAATCCCGATTTCAACTCTGAAATTTCAGAACGTAAAGCGCTGGTTTCTTCGGTGTGTTTTGCGTTGAGTCCTTCTAATTGCTTGTTCATCTCCATTAAAGATGAAGCTCGAGTATCCATCAGAAGAAGAAAAATTTGGGTCGCAGAAACATGCTCTGATACCAATGTAACCGCTCGATGGGATACAGCTGGAACCAATCTAAGAATTCACCGAGAATTCAGAAATTGGAGGAAGAACATATCAGATGGTGAAATTGTGAATAGAGATTCACCTTCAAGATCTTGTAATCCCGAATGTATGATTTGTAACAAGTGATAATTAAGAGAAGAAGAAAGAATGTCTGTAAATGTGATTGATTTAGATAAAAGAGTTTTGCAGACATAAATACTGAAGCAGATACGGTTATAACATAAACCGTTTGTGGAAACAAATAACAAAACAATAAAATAGGAAGTGGGTTTAGTGAGGATCGTGGGGTGAGACGTGTTACGCTGTAACAAGAACCTTCCTGAATCAGTGACGAGGAGAAAGAAGAATCGAAAAGAGATTGGATCACAGAATCCTAGGGCAGAAACCAAAATTAAAAAACAAAGAATGGATTCCTAGTTTCGTTGGATTGATTGGCGAATAACAATCAGATATATTACCAAATGGAAATCGCAACGAGCATTACGATTTTCCAAAGACGAGGCAGCTCCCAGGAAAATCACCTTTCTCTCTTTGTCGTTCTAAATCGCCGCCAAGGAAGAGAAGACGGGGAAGACTAAGAGAGAAAGAAAAGAAAGAAAGTTATGCCACGTCACTGATCCAATGAACGATCTGAGAGAAAACACAGCAAAAGAAGGAAGATCTTACGGTGTTAGATTTCGCCACGTAAGCGATCTGAGTGATCTCTTCTCATTGGCTATTATCTTCTAGAGGCTTATTTATTTTCTCATACCCTATAATAAAACTTTTGTAAACTTTTTATTTATGTTATTAATTTGGAAAATTTTTAATAGCAATGTGTTTATGATAAGTTAATTATCTTCATAATAATATATAATTTTGTAATTTACAAAAAAAATAAATACAAAAACTATATAACAAATGTTATATGATACTAAACTATAGATGAAAAGTTTAGTAACTTATCATTAGTTTGTAGGGTTTGTAAATTTCTAATCATTTTGCAATGATTTTGCAATCATTTGACTTTCTTTTCCAATCAACTTTCTTTGTTAATTGGAAACATAACTTAAACTCTTAACCCTAAATCAACATAACCAAAACTATACAATGCCCTAAACCCTAAATCAATACTTAACTATAATTTTAATTATTTATGTAAAACATTATATACAAAGAAATTATATCATATACCCTATACCCTAAATCAAAACCAAACCCTTAACCCTATACACTTAAATCAAACTGTATGCCCTAAACCCTAAATCAAAGATTCACTAACTTTTCTTTTTAATTTTGTATTTGTAATAATTTGTTGTATTTTTCTTTTTTAATTAAGAAATAGAACAAATATCTTACAAGTGAAAATTCTTATACCCTATATCAAACACTCGTTAATCCGTAACAAATTATTATATTTTTTTATTGTGTAAAATTAATTTTTGTTATCAATATATGTAATGATACAATCCTTTTAACATTTTCTTTAAGATATCCAATGAGTATACGTGTTATGTGTTAATTCGTGTTACTCATGTAAGCTTCCATTCATGTCATTAAATTCAAAACTTTGATAGTGAAATACGTGTTATGTTGGCATTTTATCTAAAAATTTTCTCCAATTGTGATGTTGCAGGTGATAATTTATCAAATTTAGTCAGTGCTCTCGGTACGAGACCCTCCTCCGTTTCTTTGCTTCCTAAATTTTGAATTGTCTTGTTCACAATGTATGACCAAAGTTGACAGAGGAGAAGATAAGTTTGGTCTAGTATATTCCAATAAGACCGACCAGCATAATGCCTCATGAAAATATGGTTTACTCTTTCTTTAATGTGAGTGGAGCTAAGCAAATCTCGTAAGACTTCATACGTAAATTGAGAAGAAGAACAACAATAAATAAACCAGTGAACCCGAGGACCAACAGCTCCAAGCATTTTAAGCTCATTTGGGATCGACACTAATGTCCCACCACAACTCTCTGTTAGACCTGCAAAAAGTAAAAGTTGTTTCCATAGGAGAAAGTCTGTATTACTAAGATCAAGATCAATTTGATGTGTTGTAACGTTCTTTATTCATTACCGTATCCTTGAAGAACATGAGCACATGCGACAACTCAAAGGAAAGATTTGATATGAGCTGCAAGAGGAGCTGCTCCTAAAAGGATTAGACGCAATCTTCCCTTTCTCCATGTTACTATGTTTGCTGAAAAAGGTATCAAAAGGTCTCAGAAAACAGAGATTCAAATTATAAGACTTTGATTTTTGATCTAACAATGGTAACACTTACTAGATGAAGTCGTTTTTCTCGCTCAAACAGAAACATTGATGCACCTTCACAGGTTTTTGTGCAGTTTCAGAGGCATAGCGCCAAGCAAATCATTGTTCCTGTCTGTGTATCATTTAATTTCACACTCTTTTGCTTGTTTCTTGGAGCTCCCCAACAAAAATGAATTCATCTGAGTATCAGGTACACCTGTTAATTAAAGTCAATAGGGAATGTAGTAGCAACTATTAGAGTACAACACAGATCAAATCTTCAAGCAGATATATAAAAAAACAAAAACTCCAAACTTTGTTCTCTTAAGAGCATCATTATTGGTAGAAACCCAAATGGGTTCTTAGTTAATATTTAACTATAAAATTTAAGTTAAGAAACTTGTTAAAAAACTTTTGATTTTCTTGCTCCAATGGGAGAACCCTTTATGGGGTTCTTAAAAAAAAAAACCAGAGAACATAAGAGTTGGTTTGAGAGCGATGAAGAGAAGAGAGAAGAGAGATGAATTTTTTTTTTCTTTCCTAATTTTCTCCAACCAGCTGATGCCACTTGGACCTTAAGAAACGGTTCTTAAGGTTCCAATTTAAGAGTCGGTTCTTAGATAAATTGATACTGTACATTTAATTTAATCATAAAAAATGCTAAGAAACCATGATAAGAACCTGCGATAATCATGCTCTTATGCTTTCCATCCAATGTTACTAGTATGATCAATGAAGTTCAAATCCTGCGGCAATTTCAATTGAATCAGATGATTGTATTCTTTCATATCCATTCTGATTAAGAGAATACAAAAACCATAATGGCTCACCACACTTAGAACTTCATAGCGATGACCTCCAGCTCCAGCAAATATCAGAATACATATGACATATCCCAGTTTCAACATTCCACAATCGAACAGATTCATCCTGATAAACGTAAGAGCTTTAATCATCAACAAATAAATGAATGTGAGGACATTATAGAGAGAAACAAAAGCCAAGTGATATTCCTTGCTAGCAGTAATCACAAGTTGAAGTTTCAAAGGTTGTGTCCTGATTTCGTTCACTGAGTCCCCATGCCCCACAAGGCTCTGCACATGTGTGAGCACAGATTAGACAAGGAAAATATTGTATCATTTGCTAGGACACATATCTTCTTCATGTCACTGTAGAGATTTTGCAATATCAAACAAAATCAATTTCCACCACACCAAGAAACCAAACTAGTAATAAACGTCAAACATTTCTAACGAAAACAAATCAGAGATTTAGAAGTAAATTAATAAATTCGTACGCAACTGAACCTAAAACAAGGAAATCCAAGTAAAAATTGAACTAAATTCAATCAATAAGATTCAAAGAAGCTTACTCTCTATCGCTTCCAATATCAAATATTCAAATCCAACAATTTCTTAAGCACCCAATTGAAATTGAAACCCAATTCGAATCAAATAAGATTTCAAATCGAGAACAGAAGCTTACTCCTCCCCATGGTTGTCGTTTTCTTGCCGGCGGTCGAGAATGAGAGAAGAGAGAAGAGCGATCGAGAGAAGAGAGAAGAGAGACGAGGCATAGAGTGAAAGAAGAGAGAACTGAGAGCAAAAAGGGGATTTTTACCCTAAATTTTTGTTACAATTTTTTTTTGCTGTGTTCATATCAATTTTTTCAAAGTAACTTGGTCCAAAAATTTTAGTAGTTGGGCGGGCAACGAAATTTTCTTATTTGCGGTTAATCTAAGATAACGTTTTACAATTTGTATCTGTTATTATAGAACAATTGGAAAACCAAAAATTAAGCGCGAGCACATTAGTTTTGCCGCATAACATATCATAACGTTTATTATTTCAGAAACGCTATGAAAAAGTCATGCATAAGTCAACGATAGCAGAAGTAGATAAACTGCTATCCTGAATTGCTATTAATACCCGTTTTTCCTGTAGTGGGAAGAGTAGTTCACGATCAAGCTTTGGAGCAGTTCCTAACAAGTCTAGTTATGAACGTGAGGAAAGGCCAATCTACCCTAAGGAGTCTAAGCAGATGTCGTTCCCAAGGCCTGAGACTAAACCGTTTATTACAATTCAAGACAAAGGTAAAACAGAAGCTACTACAACAAGATCTCTTGATGGGAGGTGTTTCAAATGTCAAGGCAGAGGACATTATGCTAGTGAGTGTATCAACAAGAAGGTTATGTTTCTGCTTGATAATGGAGAAATAGAATCATAAGAAGAACAAGCCGTTTTCTGATTCTTTTGAGGAGTACATAGAGCAGCCTGCTAAAGGAAAGCTATTAGTGGCAAGAAAAACACTAAGTGTCCAAACCAAGACCAAGGAACAATTGCAAAGAGTGAACCTGTTTCATTCAAGGTGTTACGTTCAAGGGAAGGTATGCAACATCATCATTGACGGAGGCAGCTGTACTAACGTCGCAAGTGAAACAATGGTGAACAAGCTTGGGCTGGTGGTACAAGATATTCCCATATTTTACCTCTTTTAGCATGCATTTAACTTAGCATTTTAGGTCTCATGCATGTGTTTTTCTTAGTTTTCTTAGTGTTTTCGTCTAAAATAGAGTTTAGCTAGTTTGCATTAGGTCCTAGTGAGTTTTGCATTCATTTGGAGTGTTTTCTAAGTGTTTGGAGACATTTTGAGGATGTTTGAAGTGATGGAGCAAAAGAGAAGGAAGAGTTCATCCAAAGAGTCTGAAAGATCCGGAAAGAACGAAGGGTTTCCGATCAGATTCAGCTTCAATGGTCTTCATTAAATTGATGGGAAATTGAGTTAGCTGTCTCCTGGAGATGGTTTGAGGCCATTCGGACATGTATTCCAGGAGATATCGTAGTTTTACCGAAGGCGTATCCGTCTGGCCGCGAGACGAACACCATACCGGCCTTCAACCGTCCGGCGCTCAACTTCAACACGTCCAGTACGGCCCATCGTCATTTGGTTTTGTCGTCCGGTCCNCGTCCAGTACCGGCCCATCGTCACCCGATGTTGTCGTCCGGTCCTTGACACCAATCCGGGCAGTGTGTTTGCCGACCCTCTACACCGCCCCACAACAGCCCGGTATGGAAGCATCTCGACCGCCGCCCGATATTGAAGCTGCCAACCAAAGACCACCAATACCGGCCAGTTACACCGGCCCACCACCGGGTGGTATGGAGCTCGCGACCCAGATTTGACCGGGTCAAAACCCGGTTTGTTCCGGGTTGACCCGGTCCGCCCAAGAACATTTAAATACTCTAAAACCTAATTTTTTAGGATCTATGCTTTCTTTTTTCTTGTTCTTGAGCAAAGAAACCTCCTTTTAGGGTTCTTGAGATTTTGTAAGAGATATCTTGAGGTTTTTTTGAAATTAAAAGTATTAGTTTCTTAATTTCTCTAATCTCTTTCATTATCAATCATCTAATTATGGAATCTATCACTTCTCTTATGGGATTTCAGGGTTTCAATATGATTAGTGAGTAGACCCTTTTGGATCAATTGGGCTTGGTAGATTAGGGGTTTCTCTTGTTAATCTTTGATGTCTAGGACTTAATTCTTCTATTTCCTTTCTTATTTAGAGGTTTTAATGCTAGATTAGGCTAGAGATAGTTAATTTATATCATAGGGAATTTCATGCACACAAGGTGTTTGATGAAATTCCCCAATGAACTAAATAAGCGATTTTCATACCTAGCTCATGAGAATGAATGTTTAGGATGAATCTTGGCTATTAGAACTCATGTTTAATGCTTGCTAATTATATTTTCACAAATGAGAGTTTGTTCTTGATTTTGTAATTAGTGAAGTGATTAGTGCTAAAAGATTAGGCTAATCTTGATTAGTGTTCTAAGCTTAAGGAAATGCTCTTTTGTGATTGGATAGACATCATTGCTTAGCTTGAGATTCCCCCAAATCAATTGCCTTGCCCAAAGATCATTTTTTAATCATTGTCTTAATCGTTTTTAGTGCTATTTACTTGTTCGCTTGTTTACTTTGAATTATTAAGTTGTTCGAAAACCAAAATCAACTTTGTTTGCTTAACTTATGAAGTTTTATGCATTTTTGGTGATTGAAACTCTACCCATTTGGATTGATCCTTAAATACTATAACCTTGGAGTATTAGGGTAATTGGTATTAGATACGAAAAATCCTACTATCAATTTGGCGCCGTTGCCAATTGGGTTTAGCTTTCAACATTAGGATTTTACTTCTTCTTGAGTTAAGCCTTTATTTTTCTTTTGTTTACTAATCTCTCTATCTAACTCTCTCTTGTAGGTGCATGAACTTGCATTCTAGAGGCAACAACAATCTTGTTGAGCCAAGAGACGATATCCACCTTCTACACCACGATCTTAGAGCAAGAAGAGAGAGGGAACGGGTTGTACACCTCGCAAGGCTTGGTATGGACAACGTAAACGTGCATCCGCTTGGTGCTAACATTGGAAACGTTGCTGCTAGGCAACAACAAGGAAACGTGGGGAATGGAATCCCACAACATCCTCCACACGGTGGGAACATGGACCAACACCCACCACCACCCGCCCGTAATGCTCCAGCTCCACACCTACTTCCAAGAGCCAAAAACATTGTTGGAGCGGGTGATGCGACCAATGCTTATGTGAACCGCCAAGGCATAAGACCACCACCGATGGACAACAACAATTTTGAGGTCAAGATGGGTCTCATTAACATGAATGGGATCTCCGAAGACGGTTTCAAACTCCGCTTGTTCCCGTTCTCACTTGGCGACAAGGCCCATCAATGGGAGAAAACTTTGCCTCAAGGGTCTATCACTACATGGGATGAATGTAAGAGGACATTCCTTGCAAAATTCTTCTCACCTTCAAGAACGGCCAAGCTAAGGAATGAGATCTCGAGCTTCACTCAACGCTCCTATGAGACTTTCAATGAGGCGTGGGAACGATTTTGAGGCTACACCATGCAATGTCCCCATCACGGTTTCAATGATGCTTCTCTATTGAGCACACTATACCGTGGAACGCTTTCAAAGATAAGAATGTTGCTAGACACCGCTTCCAATGGTAATTTCTTGGCCAAGGAGGTGAATGAAGCAATGAAGTTGGTAGAGAACCTTGCCCAAAGTGATTGAACCTATAGTGATGACTATGATCGATCTACAAGGACCACAAGTGACTTTGAGGAGCAAAGAAGGACCAAGGATATGAAAGCTCTCAATGCGAAGTTGGATAAGCAAGCCATTATGATTGACAAACTTCTCAATGCTTCTAAGAAGTCGTTTCACTTTGTTGGTGATTTTGAGGGAAATCAAGGGTCCCATGAGGAAATGGTGGATTTGAGTCACCAAGAGAAAGTGGCTATCAACGGGGTTTCAACAACAATCAACACCAAGGTGGCTACAACAACAAAGCTCCATTCATGCCTTAACCGGCCTTTCAACAAAGTTTTGCACCACAAGCTCAAGGTAACAACTCCATGCCTTAAGACCTTGAAATGAAGAATGTGCTTCAACAAATCCTACAATGACAAGCTAATGGAGCCATAGATATAAGCAAGAAGATGGAGGAAATCAATAACAAAGTGGCTTGCTCCTACAATGATCTACATAAGAAGCTTGAGGCATTGAGCTCAAAGGTGCAACAAATGGAGACCAAATGAGCCACTCCTCCATCACCTCACCCTACAAGCTCTTCAACCGGGAAGGCAATTCAACACTCAAAGGAGTTTTGCAATGCCATCTTCTCAAATGAATCACGTCCCATTGATGAGAATGAAGCCGCTATTAGGGAAATTAAGCTTCTAGGCTATGATTCATATATTGGAGACCTTCCCCCTAGAGATGTTCCCTTGAAACTCAATGAGGAAATTGAGGAACAAAGTGGGGGGGGGTGATGTAATACCCCGTCCGGTCGGGAAGATTCTGGTCGATGATCGAGGAAAAATCAAAGTCCAGCAGACGGCTAAAGGAGGATCTTTTCCGAAAGGCTAGGCCAAAATAAAAACTTTGGTCGAGCCAGAATCAAGTTGGGACGAGCAGAAGGAAAGCTACCCAGACGAGACCAGTCTAGCCGGCAAAAATCCAGTCTTGCCGAGAAGACTCAGTTTTAGCCGAGAGAATTCGGTTTTAGCCAAGAGGAAGGATTTCTTGCTAAGAGGGCACGGTTTTAGCCGAGAAGGCTCAATTCTTGCCGAGGGAGCACGGTTTAGCCAAGAAGGCTCAGTTCTTGCCGAGAGAGCACGGTTTTAGCCGAGAGGGCTCAGTTCTTGCCGAGAGAGCACGGTTTAGCCGGGAAACATAAATTCTTGCCGAGAGGATGCAGTTTTAACCGAGAGAAGCAAATTTCTTACCGAGAGAGAGGAATTCTAACCGGAAGAAAAATGAAAATGGGCACGATAAAACCAAAGTGACCCAAACGCGATTTCGACCACACGATGGGCGAGGAGATGAAGAAAGGACGTGAACTTGGGAAGAAAACGATTTTTGCTGAACTTAGCAAAAAAATGGTCGAACGGGCCATGGAAGATCCGAACCGAGGCGAGTGGTCAGAAGGACCCATGATCAACCAAAGAAGGTCATTCGGTCGGAGAAAAACCGCGGGAGAAGAAAATTTCGCCGAAAACGAACGGACGGCCAGCATTTCGGCAAGTGGCCTAGCGAGAGCCACATGACCGTCAAAAAGCCTAAAGGCTAGTGATAGGCATGTGTCACGACGGCCTTGTCGCCTACGAAGGGGACCAAGTCGCCTTTTGAAGGGATTGGTCTTGCGATTTGAAAGGGATGAAGGGACTTATGGTCTACGGCTAGATGCGACCTATTCTAGCCTAGGAAATTCAAGGGAACACTAAAGGAAAGTGTTGGTCTAAAAACTTACCAAAGCTTGGACCTATGGTCAAAACCTACGGTTTTAGCCTACCTACGTGAAGTGATGGTTTGATTCTCGGTCAAAAGAAGAAACTTGGAGAGGAAGGACTTTGACTAGTCTTGGCGCAAGTGGCACCACAACCGACCTCCCATGCCTATAAATGCCCCTTAAGACCCAAGGTAAGCTCACACCACTCTAAAAAGAACTTAGAAAATTTTAGAGAGAAGCAAGAGAGTTTAGTAGAAAGAGAAACTGATCGGAAGAAAGACCTCGACTTAATTCACGAGAACTTAACCGAGTAAGGGCTAGGGTTCGGATAGAAGTGACCTAGGAGCTTTAAGTCTATTGGTCAAATTCTAAAAACTCGAGGTGAGCTTCGGTAGCATAGGTTTATGCTTTCGTTTGCAAGAACAAGGTGGGAGTGGACCACGCGTGTTGGCTCTGCCAGTTGCTCTTGGTTTGATTGTCTTGTAGGGGAATGATTTGCTTGGTCGCATAGATGTTGCTAGGTTGTAAATCTATGAGTTAAGCGTAGGTGTTAGTTGATTTCATATGCATAAGATAGGATGTCTGTGCACGGCGAAAGTCAACAGAAATAACACGGAACTAAGTGTGAGATTAAAGCGAGTCTCGAGTGTGTGTGGCAATAGTTCACGCAAAGAGATTCTGGTCGAGAGACCACTTGTTTGTTGGTTCGGGCTGAGAGACAGGTGACAGAAGGTCCGTAGCTCAGTCGAGTGTCGACGTATACATTCCGGGATGGGTGTATGACAGTAAGTCTTAAGCCATGTAGGCTTTTGTAGTGATGTAGTTAGACACCACCAGTTGATCTCGGAGCGTACTTGGGTAGCTCCTTCGGCCAAGAATTGCACGACGGTGCAAGCGATGGAGGGCCCGTAACGGCCAAAGTCGCGGGTGATGACCTATGATCCTTTGTGGTGATTAGGTGTGAAGCGTCACGGTGGGGTGTGTGTTTGATACATCTGAGAACGTTCTACACTTGATTAAGCTTTATTTTACTCTGGCTTGGAGAGACAACTCGGAACTCCTGTTTCTTATTGATTTCTTGGATGATCTATTCAATCATGTTGTTTTCANTCACGCAAAGAGATTCTGGTCGAGAGACCACTTGTTTGTTGGTTCGGGCTGAGAGACAGGTGACAGAAGGTCCGTAGCTCAGTCGAGTGTCGACGTATACATTCCGGGATGGGTGTATGACAGTAAGTCTTAAGCCATGTAGGCTTTTGTAGTGATGTAGTTAGACACCACCAGTTGATCTCGGAGCGTACTTGGGTAGCTCCTTCGGCCGAGAATTGCACGACGGTGCAAGCGATGGAGGGCCCGTAACGGCCAAAGTCGCGGGTGATGGCCTATGATCCTTTGTGGTGATTAGGTGTGAAGCGTCACGGTGGGGTGTGTGTTTGATACATCTGAGAACGTTCTAGAGCTCTATGATATATCATGGTTTTTACCCTTTTTTGACCATGATATAAGTCCGTTTTATAGAGTCTTTCTACTATTTTGTAGTGTTTTAGAGTCTTTTACAGGTTTTAGCACGTTTGGAGCATAATTGGAGATATTGGAGCTTTCTGGAGCATTTTGGAGCAAAGCAGAGATCGTGTAGCGATTTGAAGCCCTTGTATCGACCGACACCACCTAGTGTCGATCGATACCGACACCATGAAGGAAGGAAGCGCGTCATTGCCCGTGTATCGATCGATACTACTTATGGTATCGGTCGATACCGTCGTCCATGGAGAAGGAAACACGACTTTTTACAAGTCTGGAGAATTTGCACCTTGGTCCAGAAGACTTTAATAATTACAAGAAGCCCCAAAACGTGTTTTAGGTTATTAATTAAAATTTTTAGCCANGCACTAAATCTGAATCCTGTTAGTTAGTTTATCTACATTCATTGAATTCCTGAGAAATACCCTTAGCATATCTTCTTTCCAATTGACTTACAACTTGTTTAATTTACGCACTCGTATTTAATTACATTGTTTGGTTTAGCTTAATTCGAGTCTATATAATCTATTGTGTGATTTTCTTGAGTCTTTGTGGTTCGACCCCTACATATACTACAACAACTGCTTTAGTACTTATAGGGTATTAATTTGAGCATATCACACTAGTTAGGTGTTTGGTGATGAATGCGTGTGTTTGGGTATTAAGCATGATGGGTGATGATTGGGGTACGGGACTACAAGGGTAGCACGTATCGTTTGAATGTTGTAAACCTTCCGCTGGGCATACTCGTGAGGAGTGTGTTGTTGTGTGATCGCTTGCCGGTTAGGTAAACTAGCTTGCATGTTGAATGTGTAGTAGGAACGCCGTTTTACTAGGTTGGCTAGTGCGGTGCCTTCCTTGTAGCTTGTTAGGCTTCAGCTATCTGAAGTAGGATAGTGGGTTGGGAACTAACGTGTGCTGTAGGGTCCTAAGCTCACTGAGTATTCATTAGGAGTACTCATGATAAATTTTTGTCTCGCAGGTAACCTTAGTAAGAGTAGCTAGAGGAAGGCATCGGGCACTAGGCCAACCAGAGTAGATTTCAGTGTTAGTGGAAAGGGCCTTGCATGTTTGCTAATCGGTTTTGGGAAATGATGTAAAGAATGGTTTTAAAGGAAATAAAGAGTGTATTTCAGGATTAAAACTTCGGTTCTTATGATATTAGGCCTAGTCCGGGTCGAAACAACTCAACGCTGAGGAACAGGTTGAAAAGCCTTACACCCTGGCCAAGAGGTAAAAAGGGCACGGGAATAGTTCGGCTAAAAGCTAGCTTGGTGCTGCTTTGGCTGGACCGTCTCCGCCTCGCCCCAAGTGACACCCTCGCCGGTTCTGATTCTGTGAAAGAATTAGGTCGGAGTCGGGGGTGTTATAAGTGACCCTTGGGAATGATGAAGACGTGACCATGGTTGAAGACAAGGGTAGTGTTTCTTGCTTTGATTCACAAGGATTGACAAATGTCGCGCCTAAGAATATCCCCAAGCTCGGGAACCCCGGTAAATTCTCTACAGCTTGCTCTCTTGGAGATTTGGAGATTGGGGATGCTCTATGTGACTCCGGTTCAAGTGTGAACGTCATGTCCCCCGTGAGATTCTTAAGAGTCTAGGGATAAGAAACATCACCTATCACCCGTCACCCATCACTTTTGGAGACGTTTCTTCACAGAAGCCACTTGGTCTTCTTGAAGATTATCCACTTAAAGTTGGGGATTGCATAGTCCTAACGGATTTCGTTGTTATGGACTTGAAGAAGACCAACAAGCTCCCACTCCTCCTTGGAACTCCATTCCTCAATACTACCGGTGCAAGCATGGACTTTAAAAACCAAAGGGTAGTTCTTATGAATGTCAATGACTAGGTTTACTACCCAATGAAGGCTTCTTCGAACAAGCTTTGTGACACAATTACTATTGAGGATGATGAGTTTCATGCCGAGGAAGTGAAGTATGCAGGTAGTTGTGAGATGGTTCGTGAAGCTTCGCCCCCAAAAGTTCGTGAAGAGAAAGAAGAATCTCATGAGAAAACGATTTTGGGTTATGGTAATGGTAAAGAAGCTTCGGGAGTTGATAAAGCTTGCTTGGAATCTCCTCACCTTACCACAATGAGGAGAGAGAATGATGGTAAAAAGAAGCAAGAAAAGGGTGAAGGCACTAAAGCCAAAATGAAGACACAAGACAAGCATCACCCTTTTGCCTTTGCTAAAAAGAAACCAAGCAAGCTTGACATAGAAAAGACCGCGCTAGACCAGCCCGCCACCATGACGTTCACACCATGGAAGTATGAGGATGGGATGATAGAGTACAAGATCAAATGCAAGGGCCGGTCCAAGCCTTTTGCCTCGATCAAAGCCATCCTCACACCGAAGCTTAATGAGAAAGGGGAAGCCGGTCTTCAAGAGGTCATGAACAAGGTGCTTAAGCTTGAGCTCAAGGACCCACCAAGGAGTTCTCACACTCCTCTTTCACTCGCCTAAAAAGGTAACCAAAGTCAAACTTAGTGACTTTAGGAAATGGTGGATTTGAGTAACCAAGAGAAAGTGCATTATGTTGGGAACGGTGGCTATCAACGGGGTTTCAACAACAATCAACACCAAGGTGGCTACGACAACAAAGCTCCATTCATGCCTCAACCGGCCTTTCAACAAAGTTTTGCACCACAAGCTCAAGGTAACAACTCCATGCCTCAAGACCTTGAAATGAAGAATGTGCTGCAACAACTCCTACAAGGACAAGCTAATGGAGCCATAGATATAAGCAAAAAGATGGAGGAAATCAATAACAAAGTGGTTTGCTCCTAAAATGATCTACATAAGAAGCTTGAGGCATTGAGCTCAAAGGTGCAACAAATGGAGACCAAAGGAGCCACTCCTCCATCACCTCACCCTACAAGCTCTTCAACCGGGAAGGCAATTCAACACTCAAAGGAGTTTTGCAATGCCATCTTCTCAAATGAATCACGTCCCATTGATGAGAATGAAGCCATTATTAGGGAAATTGAGATTCTAGTCTATGGTTCATATGTTGGAGACCTTCCCCCTAGAGATGTTCCCTTGAAACTCAATGAGGAAATTGAGGAACAAGGTGGGGGGGGGTGACCCTTGGGAATGATGAAGACGTGACCCTTGGAAATGATGAAGACGTGACCATGGTTGAAGACAAGGGTAGTGTTTCTTGCTTTGATTCACAAGGACTGACAAAGGTCGCGCCTAAGACTATTCCCAAGCTTGAGAACCCTGGTAAATTCTCTATAGCTTGCTATCTTGGAGATTTGGAGATTGGGGATGCTCTATGTGACTCCGGTTCAAGTGTGAACGTCATGTCCCGTGAGATGCTNCCTTCCCCCTAGAGATGTTCCCTTGAAACTCAATGAGGAAATTGAGGAACAAGGTGGGGGGGGGGGTGACCCTTGGGAATGATGAAGACGTGACCCTTGGAAATGATGAAGACGTGACCATGGTTGAAGACAAGGGTAGTGTTTCTTGCTTTGATTCACAAGGACTAACAAAGGTCGCGCCTAAGACTATTCCCAAGCTCGAGAACCCCGGTAAATTCTCTATAGCTTGCTATCTTGGAGATTTGGAGATTGGGGATGCTCTATGTGACTCCGGTTCAAGTGTGAACGTCATGTCCCGTGAGATGATTAAGAGTCTAGGGATAAGAAACATCACCCATCACCCGTCACCCATCACTTTTGGAGACACTTCTTCACGGAAGCCACTAGGTCTTCTTGAAGATTATCCGCTTAAAGTTGGGGATTCCATAGTCCCAACAGATTTCATTGTTATGGACATGAAGAAGGCCAACAAGCTCCCACTCCTCCTTGGAACTCCATTCCTCAATACTACCGGTGCAAGCATGAACTTTAAAAACCAAAGGGTAGTTCTTATGAATGTGAATGACTAGGTTTACTACCCAATGAAGGCTTCTTTGAACAAGCTTTGTGACACAATTACTATTGAGGATGATGAGTTTCATGCCGAGGAAGTGAAGTATGCGGGTAGTTGTGAGATGGTTCGTGTAGCTTCGCCCCCAAAAGTTTGTGAAGAGAAAGAAGAATCTCATGAGAAAACGGTTTTGGGTTATGGTAATGGTAAAGAAGCTTCGGGAGTTGATAAAGCTTGCTTGGAATCTCCTCACCCTACCACAATGAGGAGAGAGAATGATGGTAAAAAGAAGCAAGAAAAGGGTGAAGGCACTAAAGCCAAAATGAAGACATAAGACAAGCATCACCCTTTTGCCTTTGCTAAGAAGAAACCAAGCAAGCTTGACATAGAAAAGACCGCGCTAGACCAGCCCGCCACCATGATGCTCACACCGTGGAAGTATGAGGATGGGATGATAGAGTACAAGATCAAATGCAAGGGCCGGTCCAAACCTTTTGCCTCGATCAAACCCATCCTCACACCGGAGCTTAAAGAGAAAGGGGAAGCCGGTCTTCAAAAGGTCATGAACAAGGTTCTCAAGCTTGAGCTCAAGGACCCACCAAGGAGTTCTAAAACTCCTCTTTCACCCGCCTAAAAGGGTAACCAAAGTCAAACTTAGTGACTTTAAACAAAGTGCACTTGGGAGACATTCTCATGTTTATCATTGTACATATTTTCTTGCTTTCTAGTTAGATATTGCGTTTCTTGGGTTTCTGATATTTTTGTTGAGTGGTTGCAAGGTTCTCGATGGTAGCAAGGTTGTGACAAGGCACAACGGTGTTTGATGTTGGAAAGATCTTCATTCTCTCCATTCACATAGTAACACTCCTCCATTGTAAGTATTTCTCTTCTTTTGAGTATTTGCATTTCACCTTTTATTTTGGTCTCTTCCTTATATTTATTTCACACCGGGACGGTGTGATTTAAGTTTGGGGGAGGGACCGGTATCTAATCTTGTTCTTTGTGTCTTATTTTTGATTTTTGCATCTCTTGAGTCTCATGCATATCATGCATTCACTTATTGCATAGAAAAAACCCATAAAAATCGAAAATTTTCAAATTTTTGCATTTCATCTAGTTTCATTTCATGTGTAGGATTGAGTCTAGTTTGCATATAGGTTGCATTGCATATTGCATTGGGAGCAATGATGATCATCGTAGAGTATCACTTTAAGAAATTAGTTCAACGGCCACGTTCGTAGTTGTCTAATGCATTCTAGTGAATTTGAAAGTAAGGATGCACCAATTTTAGATCTCATGCAACAATGTTCTTGTCTTGATTGAAAAAATTGTGAATTGAATTCAACCATACTTAAGTGAGAACCTTAATCTTGACTTGCAATTATCATGTTTGTGCATCCTTGAATGAGCTCGTGGATACCGTATACATACTTGGATCTTCTTTTTCCTTTTTACCACCCTTGTGGATCCAAGTAGCCATATCCCATTTTTGGAATGGTTCCCCACACCTTGAACTAAACCTCCTTTCTAGCCTATAACTTTTGTGAGTGATGGAGAGGTCTACTTTTCGAGCAAACTTGGCAAAAAATGTTAGGTTTAGGGCGACAATGATGGATTCTCATGTAGATCTAGCCCCAACATCAAGAGGCTAGTCTAGGGATAAGTTAGCTAGGAATGGCAAGTCTTGGGGTGTTTGTTTGGGATTGTGTGAAACAACAAAAGAAGGGTGGAATGGGAAAGATGGGGAAAAAGCAAAAGGGGAATGCAAAAATGTGAAGTGGTTAGTGACAAGTTATAAGATTAGCTCTAAGCATTAGATTTAGCCTCAAAGAGTTCAATGAAAAGAAAAGAAGCCGAAAAATTGGTTAAGGCATCAAGTGATGAAAGATGAGGCAAGAAAAAGTTCGAAAAAGAAGAGTTAAAGCAACCAAAAGGGGAGCACCAAACCACAAGTTCAATGGAGAAGAAGGAATTCCCCAAGTGAGAAAAGATGAAGTGAAGAAACAAGAGAAACGTGTGGATTATGAGGGCAAAAGGCCTTAAGAAAAAGGGTAGCTTAGGTTTGGGGCTTCATGGATTAGAGATGTTAGGGCTAGAGACATCTTAGGCATTGGGTAGATGAGAATTCACCCTTGTATGCATAGGTTGCCTTTTACCTTTAACATTTTGCTAAAGTTTGCTCATTCATAGAGAAATCCTTGCATTGAAGAGCCCACACATGTGATTGAGATCATCTTTATCTCAAAACCGACTCTCTTAGCCAAACGAGTTCATTTGATTTTGCATGAGCATGATTCACATAAAACATTAATAAATGTCAAAGGGTTGAAGAATAAGAATGCTTGTGTAGATTGGGACTTGAGCTTGTTGCATGTGGAGATAGAAATGACTAACTCTTTTGGAGTAGACTCACTTGATGCATTCTAGAATTACAAACTTGGACGTTGAATTCGATCTCTTCTTGTGATGCTTTTGGATTCTTGCTCCCATCTTCATGTCTTTCTCCCTTCTTGTTATTGTTTGTTTGCTTGAGGACAAGCAAATGAATAAGTTTGGGGGAGTTGATATTCCCATATTTTACCCTTTGTAGCATGCATTTAACTTAGCATTTTAGGTCTCATGCATGTGTTTTTCTTAGTTTTCTTAGTGTTTTGGTCTAGAATAGAGTTTAGCTAGTTTGCATTAGGTCCTAGTCAGTCTTGCATTCATTTGGAGTGTTTTCTAGGTGTTTGGAGACATTTTGAGGATGTTTGGAGTGATGGAGCAAAAGAGAAGGAAGAGTTCATCCAAAGTGTCTGAAAGATCCGGAAGAACGAAGGGTTTCCGATCAGATTCAGCTTCAATGGTCTTCATGAAATTGATGGGCAATTGAGTTCGCTGTCTACTGCAGGTGGTTTGAGGCGTATCCGTCTGGCCGCGAGACGAATACCATACCGGCCTTCAACCGTTCGGCGCTCAACTTCAACACGTCCAGTACCGGCCCATCGTCACCCGATGTTGTCGTCCGGTCCTTGACACCAATCCGGGCAGTGTGTTTGCCGACCCTCTACACCGCCCCACAACAGCCCGGTATGGAAGCATCTCGACCGCCGCCCGATATTGAAGCTGCGAACCAAAGACCACCAATACCGGCCAGTTACACCGGCCCACCACCGGGTGGTATGGAGCTCGCGACCCAGATTTGACCAGGTCAAAACCCGGTTTGTTCCGGGTTGACCCGGTCCGCCCAAGAACATTTAAATAGTCTAAAACCTAATTTTTTAGGATCTATGCTTTCTTTTTTCTTGTTCTTGAGCAAAGAAACCTCCTTTTAGGGTTCTTGAGATTTTGTAAGAGATATCTTGAGGTTTTTTTGAAATTAAAAGTATTAGTTTCTTAATTTCTCTAATCTCTTTCATTATCAATCATCTAATTATGTAATCTATCACTTCTCTTATGGGATTTGAGGGTTTCAATATGATTAGTGAGTAGACCCTTTTGGATCAATTGGGCTTGGTAGATTAGGGGTTTCTCTTGTTAATCTTTGATGTCTAGGACTTAATTCTTCTATTTCCTTTCTTATTTAGAGGTTTTAATGCTAGATTAGGCTAGAGATAGTTAATCTAGATCATAGGGAATTTCATGCACACAAGGTGTTTGATGAAATTCTCCAATGAACTAAATAAGCGATTTTCATACCTAGCTCATGAGAATCAATGTTTAGGATGAATCTTGGCTATTAGAACTCATGTTTAATGCTTGCTAATTACATTTTCACAAATGAGAGTTTGTTCTTGATTTTGTAATTAGTGAAGTGATTAGTGCTAAGAGATTAGGCTAATCTTGATTAGTGTTCTAAGCTTAAGGAAATGCTCTTTTGTGATTGGATAGACATCATTGCTTAGCTTGAGATTCCCCCAAATCAATTGCCTTGCCCAAAGATCCTCTTTTAATCATTGTCTTCATCGTTTTTAGTGCTATTTACTTGTTCGCTTGTTTACTTTGAATTATTAGGTTATTAGAAAACCAAAATCAACTTTGTTTGCTTAACTTATGAAGTTTTATGCATTCTTGGTGATTGAAACTCTACCCATTTGGATTGATTCTTAAATACTACAACCTTGGAGTATTAGGATAATTGGTATTAGGTACGAAAAATCCTACTATCAGTACACAAACATCCGAAACATTATAAACTACAGTGGCTCAATGAGTGTTTCGAAATGAATGTGAATAGCCAAGTGAAAGTATCTATAGCAATCGGCAAATATGAGGATGAGATCCTATGTGACGTGTTGCCGATGGATGCTGGTCATATAATGCTTGGAAGGCCATGGCAGTTTGATAGGAAGGTTATTCATGATGGCTACACCAACCAGCATTCGTTTGAGTATCAAGGAAAGAAGATCACCTTGGCTCCGATGACACCACAAGAAGTATATCAAGATCAGTTGGTGCTTGAGCAAAGAAAGGCAGCTGAAATTTCAAGTGAGACTACAAGCACTAAACAGCTTCAAAATAGCAAATCCAAGGACTGTGAGAACAAGCCCAAGAAGCACTCAAGCTTCTCTGTGCGAACTGGTGAAGTTAAGAAAGCTTTGTTCTCTCACAACCTGTTCTTTTGTTTATTTACAAGGAGGCTTTTATGAGCTTAACTGACCTTGCACCGCTAATACCGAGTGAAGTGATTTCTATTTTGCAGGATTTTAAAGATGTCTTTCTAGAAGACAATCCTAAAGGGCTACCACAAATTCGTGGTATTGAACATCAAATAGACTTTGTACCTGGAGCATCACTTCCAAATAGACCAGCCTATCGAACCAATCCAGTAGAAACCAAGGAGCTTCAAAAACAAGTCGATGACCTTTTGGAGAAAGGATACATCAGCGAGAGCATGAGTCCTTGTGCTGTACCGGTTCTACTTGTGCCAAAGAAAGATGGCAGTTGGCGCATGTGTGTTGATTGTAGAGCAATCAACAACATTACAGTAAAGTATCGTCATCCAATTCCTAGGCTAGATGATATGCTTGATGAACTGTATGGATCTAGGGTGTTTTCTAAAATAGATCTTAAAAGTGGCTATCATCAAATACGAATGAAAGAAGGGGATGAATGGAAAACTACATTTAAAACCAAACATGGGTTATATGAATGGTTAGTCATGCCATTTGGGCTCACAAATGCACCTAGTACATTCATGAGATTAATGAATCATGTTCTTAGAGCATTCATAGGCATATTTGTTGTAGTATACTTTGACGACATCTTAATCTACAGCAAGAGCTTAGAAGAACATGCGAGTCATTTGAGTTATGTTCTAAGTATTCTTAGAAAGGAAAATCTGTATGCCAATCTTAAGAAATGCACTTTTTGTACGGATAACCTTGTGTTTCTAGGATTTGTGGTAAGTGCAGATGGAATTAAGGTTGACGAAGAAAAGATCAAAGCAATCAAAGAGTGGCCGAGTCCAAAGACAGTAGGAGAAGTGAGAAGCTTCCACGGACTAGCTGGGTTCTATAGACGCTTTGTAAAAGATTTCAGTACTCTAGCTGCCCCTCTTACCGAAGTGATCAAGCTCAAGAAAGCTCATTTCGGGCCCTTAAAGAGAAACTTACCAACGCACCTCTTCTATCTTTGCCTAATTTTCTTATAACTTTTGAGATAGAATGTGATGCTTATGGTATAGGGATTGGAGCTGTTTTGATGCAGGACAAGAAACCCATCACATATTTCATTGAGAAGCTAGGAGGAGATACCTTAAACTATCCCACCTACGACAAGGAGTGGTATGCCTTGGTCCGAGCTTTGCAAACATGGCAGCACTATCTCTGGCCCAAAGAGTTTGTGATTCACACTGATCACGAGTCTCCCAAGCACTTAAAGGGACAACAAAATCTCAACAAGCGGCATGCTAGGTGGGTCGAATTCATTGAAACGTTTCCATACGTTATCAAGCAAGGTAAGAAAAATATTGTGGCTGATGCGTTGTCACGAAGGTATGCCTTAATCTCTACTCTTGATGCGAAGCTATTAGGCTTTGAACAACTAAAAGAACTCTATGAAACTGATGCTGAGTTTAATGAAATCTATAAAGCATGTGAGAAGTTTGCTTCTGGTCGGTATTATAGGCATGAAGGTTATCTATTTTACGGTAATCGTTTGTGTGTGCCTAATTGTTCTATTTGAGACTTGTTAGTTAGAGAAGCCCATGGAGGAGGACTAATGGGGCATTTCGGAATTTCCAAGACTGTTAAAGTGATGCAAGATCATTTCCACTGGCTACATATGAAAAGAGACGCCTAGAGGATTTGTGCAAGATGTGCTACGTGCAAACAGGCTAAGTCTAAAGTTCAACCTCACGGTATGTATACTCCTTTGCCTATTCCTGGTCACCCTTGGACTGACATATCTATGGACTTTGTGGTTGGTTTGCCTAGAACTAAGACAGGGAAGGATTCCATCTTTGTAGTCGTTGATAGATTTTCTAAGATGGCACATTTTATAACATGTCATAAAACTGATGATGCATTGCATATAGCTAATATGTTCTTTAAAGAAATAGTTCGCTTGCATGGAATGTCTAAGACTATTATTTCTGATAGAGATACCAAGTTCTTGAGTCATTTTTGGAAGACCCTTTGGTCTAAGCTAGGAACTAGACTGTTATTCTCAACCTGTCACCCCCAAACTGATGGTGAAACCGAAGTAGTTAATAGAACCTTATCAACCTTGCTGCGTGTTTTAATCAAAAAGAATCTTAGAACTTGGGAAGAATGTTTACCACATGCTGAATTCGCATAGAATCATTTGGTGCATTATGCTTCTAAGTATTCACCATTTCAAGTTGTTTACGGTATTAATCCTTTATCTCCTCTGGATTTAATGCCTTTACCTTCGAGTGAAAGAGTTAGCATCGATGGAAAGAAGAAGGCTGAGCTGGTTAAACAGATTCATGCGAATGCTAAGAAGAACATTGAGGAGAAAACCAAACAGTATGCAAGACAGGCCAACAAAGGCAGACGCTTGGAGACCTCGTATGGGTTCATTTGAGGAAAGAAAGATTTCCAGTTGAAAGAAAATCAAAACTCATGCCAAGGATCGATGGCCCTTCCAAGATAATCAAGAAAATTGGCGACAATGCATACCAGATTGATTTCCAAGGTAAGTATAAAGTAAGTTCAAGCTTTAATGTTTTTGACTTGGTTCCTTTTATTGCAGATGAGCCAGATTTGAGGACAAATCCTTTTCAAGAAGAGGGGGTTGATGTGATCCTAGACGGCACCAAAGAGGATGAGCTCAAACCAGAGCTTGTAGCTGAGGATGAGCTTGAACCAGAGCTTGTAGCTGAGGATAAGCTTGTAGATGTGGAGAATTTAGTCGTTCCAACAGGTCCCATGACCCGAGCTAAAGCTAAGAAGCTCAAGGAAGCTATTTGCAGAGTACTTAAGCAAGTACAAGTCTGAGATCATTCAAGGATAAATCAAACCACAATTGTTTTGATTCAGGCCCAAAGAAATCACTAATTGAGTATGTGAATCAATTGTGCTCTTTTTCCCTTGTCCAAGTTTTGTCCCAATGGTTTTCTTGGAAAGGTTTTTAATGAGGCAATTGTTTCACATCATTACTGGCCCAATTAGTTGATCTTCGCCAAGCCCAAAACCAAGATGATTGTCGACAATAAGGAGTTCAAGAGTCTATCTTTTGAATTCAAAAACTTGTGTTTAATTTCTTGTATTTTTGAGACTCTTTTTCTCTCACTCCTGCAGCCTTGTTGCATTTTTTTATATCTCTTTGTAACCTTCATTGTCGAACTCATCTAGTCTTTTTATCAAAATCTTTCTGAATTTCTAGATCATTGTTGGTGTGTTATTTATCCAGAACCTTTGATCTTTTTTGGTGTGTAATATCCTTAAGAAATCGAAGTGGAATATCAAAGACCATTCTGCAACCTTTGTGTGACCATTCAATCCACGCCCCTTGAAACAATCTAATTACTTGCAAGGCTTATCCAGTTCTTACTCATCACTTCTAAGCGTCGATCTTAAGGGAATCATATCAATTTGTGTTAATCGATTGCATGCTACGTTTTAGATATAGTCACAGTAATTTTATATTTTCATATATATATCTTTGAACGGTAACGCTATCAAATATCAGAATCATATATAGTGCAAAATGGTTCAACATAATGATTAGCAACAAAGTTAAACTAAATGTTATAGTATATAATTTTTATGAAAATTGTTAGAACATCTCTGAAACAAGTCCAATACAGTACTTACCAATGAAAGGCTTATGGAATTGCAAAGTGTAAGTTGTTTATCTTTTCATCAGTTGCTTCATCGTTAAGTACTAATGTTGATCCTTAAGCCAAAACATTCAATATCACATAGCACACTTTCATAGTAAAACAAATGAATGAATAATCTCTCTTGTATGTTTGATCCTACAGGTGGCTGTGAAGAAAAACAATGTCGGTTACTGATTTTGAATGGTGGACTCATCATTACTATGGGTTATTGTGATTGGCAACCGATTGTTCTATACATACTTCGTTAAGTTTGGTCAATGTTTTTTCGTTTATGGACCAAAATTTTACGCAATGGAATAATCTAGCTTTATCGTTTAAGCGTTTTCGTTTATTATACATATACAGTGCAACTCTGGTCTCGGAGAGACTCGGGTATTGGCTCACGTTTTACTCCATTACTCTGGTCACGTTTTACCGTCCATTATCGTACATGCCGTACTGTACAGTGGTAAATTTGGGTTGAACAGTTTTCAAAATTGCTATTTTCTACTAAGGTTTTCAAAAATGACAAAAAACTAATGAATCTTAGAATAAGTGACCGTCCATGCAAAAGCCTCTTTTTTATTTCTCTAGATATTTCTCCATAAGAGGATTTGGTTGATGGTCTTGAACGTTTGGGAAGTGAATGTGTATTAAAAGTTTTTGGTTGATTGTTTCGCAGTTTGTAGGGGAGAAACCAAACCTGACCATCTTCTTGGTTTATTAATTTCAGGTTCAGTTTGTTTTACTCCATTCTCTCTAATCAGAGTAACTCATTTTTACAACTTGGTTTAATGACTGATTATCTCGCCAGACCTATTTCAGGTTTTTGAAGGCTTTAGAGGTCTCGCTTATGGTAAATGTTTTGTTCCCTAGATTATTGGTATCAGAGTCATGATACTGTTTTCCTGAAGAAATGCTTTTGGAGATTTTTACAACGCTTATGAATCGATGGGTATTGACCTTCATAAAACTATACACTGAAGCGGGGAAGATCTGTAAGGGAGAGGCCAGAGTCACATATAGACTGAAAATTCTTATCATGGACAAACATAGGAAATCTTAGAGAACAAACTCTTAAATATTGTGGGCTTAGAAAGAACTGTGTTTCTATTTTATTTTTCTTTATGGTTGGATTCGTTTCCTTACTTTTAAATTATTTGTGTGTTTTTAGAAGCTGAATTAGAGTTCTGCAAATCTTTTTGTTGTGTATTAGAACTTGAGCTTTTTAGCAGCCTTTTACTACAAGAAAATTGTCCATTCCGGCGGCCAAATCCGTCGGTATCCCGTCGGAAACAACAATTTCATACGGATCTCCGACGTATTTGAGCCGTCATATCCATCTCCTCGGAAATCGAAATCCATCGGAAATCTCTCGGAATTTTCCGAGGGCTAAATTATCCGACGGATTTCCGAGGACCTAGTACCCTCGGGAAAATTCCGAGGGATTTCCGAGGACAAGTCCGTCCGGGATAATTCCGAGGGATTTCCGAGGACCAGTCCGTCCGGGATAATTCCGAGGGATTTACGACGGCCAGTCCATCCGGGATAATTCCGAGGAATTCCCGACGGCCAAAACACCGACAGTTTTCTGAGGGATTTAGGATCGATCCATCCAAAAAGATGGGATCGATCGAGCTTGTTATTTGGTCGATCCAACGAATCCGTCGGAAATCCCTCGGAAATTTCCAACGGATTTCCGAGGGATTTAAAGAATTATTTCATATTTTATTTAAAAAATTCGAATTTTTTAATTATTAAATCATTTATTAAATATTTTATTAAATAATTAAATAATTATTAAATAATTTATAAAAAACAAAAATGAAAAATTAATTAATAATTACAAATCGTATAAAATTAAATACTTATTAAAGGTTTTCGAAATTGTTGGGAAATTACAAAAAAAAACTAAATCATAATAAATCATCCGGAAAATCATCGAACTTCGATTTAAAGAATTCCGCCATTTTCCTTCTCTTCGTTTTCTGAGTCGAGAGCTCTTCGTCCAAAGTCCTGACCTTCTCCTTGAGCTCTTCGTTTTGCCTGATAATGTCTTGATCCATCGGGAAACCACCCAAAGAAGTTGAGGGTTGGGTCGCAATCTTACCCAACCCTAGCCGACGACCTTTTTTAACGGGTACCTCCTACAAAAAAATACAAAACATTAGATTTTATAAAGAAATAAATATCTAAATTGAAATCATAATCTATAATTATTACTTACCCCGAGCACTAGGTCCTTGATCTCGGCCCGAGCAAGGTCGTTGGATGCGGTGATGCCGTCATGCGATCTATGGGTCAGGATCTCGTCTTGCACCTTCGTCACATTTTCGACGATCTCCCTGACGGCAGGATCTTGAATTTGTCCTGTTTTCTTGTTGGTGTGAGTCCTCACCATCACTTTCAGGTGATCCGGAACTTCGCCGTCTTCCTCTGTCTAGAAAATAACTAAAACCGTTGGTTACTAATAAATATATTAAAAATAACTAAAAACACCAAAATACTTACCATTTTGATTTCGGTTTTTTTGAAGCTCTTCGCCCAGTTGTTGTGGACAGCGGGTCCCTTCCCTTCTCGGGGACTCTTCCGGTTCTTGGAGTTAGTCTGAGAGAGAGCTTTGGTATCGGGCTCTTGCCAGTACGAGATGTAGTCCTTCCACACCTCCGCGTTCAAGCATTTCGGCTTATCTCCACCCTATTTCTAAACTTGCTTCCACTCGTACATGTTGCGCGAGAATTGCCTGGCCGCCTCCTTGAAAAATTACGTCTCCACCGTTTTCGTGATGGTCCACTTCCAAGTAAATTCTTGCTACAAAAGAAATAGAATTAAAGATGTTAAAAAATCTCAAAATATATAACAAAAATTAAATAAATTAGAACTTACCGCAAACGTGCGAAACCACATGTTTTTTTTGTTTGACGGAACATCCGAAAATTTCTTGTGCGGTTTGTCGAGGATGGAGTGCAACATCTTCAGAACCGACTTGCTAATGTCATTCCCGGATATTCCAAACCTATAAAAAAACAAATTAAAAATCGGTAATTAAACAAAAAAAATTATTAATTAAGAAAAAAATAGATTACCAAGTAGATCTCGGAATGCGGAGGTCAGGATCGAGAACTGTGAGTAATTCTCGTCCCGGCTGTTGGACGAGCTCCTCAATGGTCATGATCCTCGGAGGAGCTACACTCTCACTGTCCGGAATAGCAGGCGTAGGAGGCGCATAAGGCGGAAGAGTACTCGGGATCGGAGTTGCGGAAGTACTTCTCCACCCCGATTGCCTCGGAGCGCCATGACGGTCTTGATCGAATGGACCGTAAGACCTACAAAAATAAAAACAGAAAAACCGAATCATTTTAAAAAAACATATAAATAATCATAAATATAAAAATACATTTATAAAAAACGTTTTTAAAAAATAAAATTATTAAAAACGTTTTTATAAATTTATTTATAAAAACGTTTTACAAAAATTTATTTGTAAAAACATTTTACAAAATAGATTTATAAAAAAATTTTTACAAAATAGATTTATAAAAAACATTTTTACAAAATATATTTATAAAACATTTTTACAAAATAGATATAATAAAAAATTCTACAAAATCTACACAAATTCATAAAAAATTCAACAAAATCTATCACAAATTCAACATTTAATCACAAATTCCAACTATCTAACAACCTAATTCTAATTCCAACTATCTAACAACCTAATTCTAACAACTAAAAATAAAAAAAGTTTGGAGAAGCTTACATAATCGGAGAAGAGTGATCGGCAGCGGCGGTGAACGGCGGCGAGGACGAGCGGCGAGGACGAGCTCCAGCAGCGAGGACGAGCGGCGATGAGAATAAGAAGAAGAAGAGAGAAGAAGAAGAAGAACAGAGAAGAAGAAGAGAAAAGAGAGAAAGGAAGAAGAGAGATCGGAGAAGAGAGAAAGGAAGAAGAGAGATCAGAGAAGAGAGAAGAAGAATCGAAGAAGAGAGAAGAAGAGAGAAGAAAATGAAAGAGAAGAAGACGAATCGCATTGATATGATTAAAGATTTCCGACGGACGCTTTCCCTCGGGAATCCGTCGGAAATCGAATTAATAAACCGCCTGAATTTTTGATCCATTTTTGTTTGGCGGTTTAAATTCGCGGGTAAATTTCAGGATCCGTCGGAAATCCCTCAGAAATTTCCGATGGCCTTGAAATTGCATGGTTTCTCATTGGCCAGTCAACACGTACGGTCTGATCTTGGTAAATATCTAAAACCGTCAGAAATCCATCGGAAATTTCCGAGGGATTTCTGACAGACCTTAATATTTTGATGTTTTACACTTAGCATATTTTTGAGTGTAAAACAATAAAATTTTAGTATCCGTCGGAAATCCCTCTGAAATATCCGACGGGTTTAGATTTTGAAGATTTCATAAAATTTAGTGTTTAATAACCATTAGTGTTACATACTAATAAGAAAAACCTTTGAAAACAAACAAAACAAGTTATTTTGGATTTCGTAACAATCGATGAATGAGTTCAAGCTTTCATAAAAACACATAGAACATATAAGGACACTTACGTGTTTGATTAGGGTTTCAAATAAAAGGTTCAAAATGTTTGATTCTTAAAAAAAATTCACAGAAAGTAGTTTTAATATGTTACTTCTACATCTATCAAGACCAAACATGTTCAAAATCCTGCAAATTTGAGGTTTATTACCCTAAACCGTCAGAAATCCCTCGGAAATTTCCGACAGATTCCGAATACCCCGGCTAAAACTGAATCCGTCGGAATTCCCTCCGAAATTTCCTTTCATATTCCAAAACTTAATTTGTTAACTAATTAAAAAATAATAATTAGGTACCTTTCATATTCCAAAACGTCGTCACAGTTTGTCAGAATATACATATGCAAATGCCTTTGCTCCTCCTCTAATAGTCGCCGATCCTTGCTTTTTCCACTTAGTCGTCCAATCTGAGTAAATATATCGGAGAGATAGACATGATAACTAACTCTGTTCCTGTTGGGGTCGGTTTTCACCCGTCGAGATTAACGAGTCCAAAGGCTAAAAGACGTCAAATAAGAAGAAGAATCACCCGAGCCGTAACGACCTCGCATCCTCTACCAGCTACCTCACCTCGGCGACCCTATCTTCTGAAGGAGGAAGCCGAGCCAAGAATAAGGCAACATCACCTCTACGACCGCTAATGGGCCGAGACTGAAATCTCCATGGCGACTCTTTTGGGCCGAGCTAAAGGCCCAAATTATCGATTGCCCTAACCTAAGTCGGCGGCCGCTAAAGCAAAAAGGAATTTTTCTATTTTATGTCCGAGAATCTTGCTACCACAAGCTTGTATAAATAGTTCTCATAATCGTTTGTAAAGGGGGGGGGCAAGATAGAAAAACCATAGGAACTCGCTCTTGTACTCATACGCTTACTAAACAGCAATAAAAACCTTATTTGGATCTCTTACTGTGTCTTTCATCAAGAAACTTATGTTCCCTCTAAAAAGTCACATAAGTTTGATTGTGTGAGTTTTGACTGCACAGTTTAGCGCTGTCTGTGGGGAACTTAGAAGTTCTTATTCGCGAAAACACCAGGAATGAGATCAGAAGACATGGCCGGAAACCCGCAGAGGATCAGTGAAGAAGCGAACAACCACGGAAGCCCTGCCAGAGGAACGGTCGACTTCAGTGGGACTCCCATCACGACCATGGAAACAACATCGGCACCCTTAGCCGAATTAAAGGGTATGATCACCTCGCTATTAAAAAAGACTGAGGAACAAGACAAGCTCAAGAAAACCTTATCGGAAAAAGTCAAGATGTTGATCTCGGGAGGACGAACCAGTGACTGGAAAGTTGAATGCTTCGACTCTGACGCGCTTCCGATAGATCTCGTAAAGCTCAACTCCAAACCAAATGCCCTCGATTTCTCCACACCTGGGACCGCCTTGGTTCAAGACGCATCACCACCATTGCGTTCGTCTAGGGAATTGACACATGCGGCGACAAGGCCACCCTTATTCGATCCACCTCGGTCCGACCTCAGAATGAAGCAACAAACTCCCGAGCCAACAAGATCTCATCTCGGAACAATTGAAAACGCTGGCGACGGAGTAAACTGAAGCGAAAGAGTCAATGATTCAGAACGCTTCAACGATTTCGAACTCACCATGGTATAAGGAGAAGCAAGATTCGTGGAGGATATCCCTCGCTCACGACGGCTCAATCTCATTCCGACCGCCCTCGATTTCTCGACCCTTGTGATGACCTCGGCAAGAGGATCCCAATCGCCGCACTCATCTAAGGAGGCGACACCAGCAATAGCAGAGCTGCTCTCATCCGATCAATCTCAGACGGTTCACAGAACAAAGCAGCAAATCGCCGAGTGATACAAGACTTTTGCAAGTCTGTAGAATCAATTACTCTAAATGCCTATGTAGCATAAGAGGTATCGAACCAAAGGGCTAAGTTCCAATGCACTAAGAATGCATACTACTTCTTAATTTAAGCAAACAAAGATGGTTTTGATTAATTGTCAAGCTAATGATTCTAGTTCAAGCAAAGAAAACAAGATAAGGCACTAAACGAGATTAAATGCAATAATAAAAGGCGAATTCAAGGATAAGGCAATTGATTTAAGGTGATCCCATAGCTAATTAACGATGTCCAATACTCAAACGAAGACTAATCCCTAGGCAAAGATAATTAATCTTAACTAATCCTCTCTCAAGGCATTAATTACTTTGCTAATTACTAATCCAAGACCAAATTCTCATTTGTGAATCACTAATCATCAATCATTAAGATCAAAAATTCAAGATCAACCAAATAAACACTCTAGACAACTATTCTCATAGGCCAGAAATGAATATCTCTTGAAAAGTTCATCAAGGCATTTCATCGAACACCTTGTGGGTGTGAAATGCCCTGTGATCTAAACAAGCTTTCTCAAGCCTAATCTAGCTTTAAGATCACTAATCAAGAAGGGATATTTAATAATCCAATCCTAGACATCATTAATCAACCATTGAATCACCCTAAATCTACCAAATCCTCAAATCATAAAAGACTACTCACTAATCATGAAGAACACACCAAATCTCATGAAAGAGGTGTTGTTAATCATGATTAGAGAATATAAAGATGAAAGATTATAAGAGATTAAGAAACTAAAACTTAGATTGCATAAATAAAAATCAAGATCTCTCTTACAAAATCCAAGAACCCTAAAAAGGAGAGGTTTTTAGCAAGAGAAAAAGAGATAGATCAAGAAAATTAGGTTTTTGGGCTTAAATAGTGAAAAGATTAGCAACAAAAGAGAATAAAAAGCTCTAGTCTCAAGAAAAATCTAAATCCTAATGGTTATTGCTATTGCCTCCCCGGCAACGGCGCCAAATTGATAATAGACATTTTTGGATCTTAATCAATTACTCAAGTCTACTCATATCATTGTAGTACAAGAGGATCAATCCAAGGAGGCACAAAGAACAACACACTAGGAATGCAAGAAATGACTTAAGCTAGAACAATTGTTTTGGGTTTTTATGTTTTTAGATTAAGAAAGTAAAATGCAAGAAAGAAAACCAAAGATAGAAGTGTTGGATCATGGAATAAACTATCAAATGAATGATTAACAATCAAATAATGATGACAAAGATTGCATTAAACACTATCTTAGAACATGAGATTCATAAATATGACTAATCCATTCTCATGGCACTAATCACTTCACTAATCACCTAATTGACATAAACTCTCGTTTGCAATTAGATAATCAATGAGCATTAATAAACAATCCCAATTAGTTCACTAATCACCCTTGACATCAACTCTCATTGGCAAGGATGTGAAAAGCTCACAAAAGGCTTGGTTCAAGCATTTCATCGAACACCTCTCGGGCGTGAAATGCCTTAGTTCTAGATTTGATCTCTCAATCTAAATCTAGCATTAAGAGCTAACCTATGTGAATGATTTAACAAGGATCAACCTAAATCATCACCATCTAACCATCAAAATTAAGCCATCCATAATCCAACAAAAAGTCTAAAGTCTAAAGAACATGAAGAACATAAAAGAGAAAGAAATAAAGATAAAGAAGATGCATTAATATAAAGATAAGGGTGAAGAAATCTTCTCTAGAGTGGCATTTGTATGAAGAACAATCAAAATCCCTCCAAAATTATAAGAAGAGTTTGAGATAAAACCCAACTCTAGAAAGAAGAAAGCTTCCCTAGAAAATTAGGTTTCAAGAGTATTTATAGAAAAAGGGGCGAACCGGGTCAACCCGGAACAAACCGGGTATTGACCCAGCCAAATCTGGGTTTTTGCTGATTCTGGAGGTCTGTACCGACCAGTCCTGGGTCGGTACAGTGGGTCGGTACAAAAACTTTGTCGCACATGATGGATGGGTGCTGGGTCGTGCGGGAAGAGTTTTAGCCGGCAGAAATGATGAGCTGGTCAATGCATGATTAGTTTTAGCCGGCAGAAATTATGAGCTAGTCGATGCAGGATTAGAACCGTTCGGCAGTACCGACCCATCCTGGGTCGGTACTAATCTCCTTTGAGCAAAGCTCATTTGGGCGTCAGCTGGACATGTCCCTGCTAAATCTGATATATCTTTCCAACCACCGCTCATAACGACTTGAAACCACCTCCAGAAGACAGCCAACTAAACTATCTACAAATTATATGAAGACATCGAATGCTAAATCGGAACGCAAGTTTTTCGTTTGGCCTGATCTTTCAGTCACTTCTGCTGGCTTCGATGATGACGTATTAGGTTTTGTACCGATCCATTCTGGGTCGGTATGGGGAGTGAAGCTGGGTCGGTCCTACCCTCTGCCTCAGTACTGAGCAAGGTGTACCGTTCCACAACAGGTCGGTACTTGACTTTCTTGTGTCGATCCAATGCTGGTCGGCGTTGGTCTCGCGGCCAGACGGATAAACCTTCGGTAAAATCGCGATATCTCCTGGAATACATGTCTGAATGACCTCAAACCACCTCCAGTAGACAGATAACTCATATGGATACATCTTTCATTAAGATCATTGAGGCTGAATCTGACCGTAACCCCTTCGTTCTGCCGGATCCTTAAGACACTTCGGAATGATCCTTGCATCCTCTTTTGCTCCATTACTCCTAACATATCCAAAATGTCTCCAAACACCTAGAAAACACTCCAAATGAATGCAAGACTCACTAGGACCTAATGCAAACTAACTAAAGCCTAATTTAGACCAAAACACTAAAGAAAGATATGAAAACACATGCATGAGACCTAAAATGCTAAGTTAAATGCATGCTAAAAGATGTAAAATATGGGAATATCAACTCCCCCAAACTTAGTCATTTGCTTGTCCTCAAGCAAACAAACAAGAACAAGAAGAGAGAGAGGTTTGAAAGCGGGAGGTTAGATCCACAAGTATCATTAAAAGAATTAAAGCCCAATGTCCAAGTTGCTAACTCTATGTTGCGATCAAACAAGTCTACTCAAAAGGAGCTAGCCATATCCATCTCTACATGAACCAAGCCCAAGTCTCAACCTACACAAGCCTTCCTATCATCCAATCCTTTGACATTCATTTAATCGTTTCAAGCGAATCATGTTCATGGAAGACAAGTGAATTCATTTGGCTATGGTAAAGGTCTTGAGACTAAGATGATCTCAAATGTATGTGGTTACTCCAATGCAAGGGATCTCTCTATGAAGTGAGCAAGCTTTAGCAAAATGCTAAGAGTAAAAGGCAACCTATGCATACAAGGATAAATTTACATCTACCCAATGCCTACGATGTCTCTAAACCTAGCATTTATAACCCATGAAGTTCCAACCTAAGCTACCCTTTGTTCTCAAGGCCTTTTGCTTTCATGTCCCACACGTTTCCTTCATCTTCTCTCACTTGGGGAATTTTTCTTCTTCTTGCTTGACTCATGGTATGGTTCTTTCACTTCACTTCCCTTAGCTCTTCTTGTCAAATTTTTTCTTTGTCTCCATCCTCATCACTTTGATGCTTTAGCCACCTTTTTGACTTCTTTTCTTTTTCTTGGAGACTAACCTTGATGTTATACCGGTCGGAGTGTGCCGCACAGGAGTCTGTCGGTACTGGTCTACATACACTTGGTAAAATCGCCATATCTCTTGAAACACTTATCCAAATGACCTGCACCCACCTCCAGGTGACAGCTAATGCATATATCTACGACTTTTATGAAGAACGTAGAAGCTGAATCGGATTGGAAATCCTTCGTATTGGTTGATCTTTCAGAAGTCGTATTGGGAGCAGGACTCGTTTGGACGCCAGACAGACATATCTCTGATAAATCTAATGTATCTTTCTAACCACGGATCAGAATGACATGCAACCACCTTCAGAAGGCAGCTAACTCAATCATCTACAACTTCTGTGAAGACTTACGAAGCTAAATCCGAGTGTAAGTTCTTCATTCGGCCTGATCTTTGAGTCACTTTGGCTGGCTTCACGAGGACGGATTAGGAAGTGGTTTTGTACCGACCAAGTGTACCGAGCTAGGGCAGGTCGGTAATAATCTTTTCCCCAGTACCGAGCAAGGTGTACCGCTCCAGAACAGGTCGTTACTAATATTTCTTGTGCTGATTGGTGGTACCGACCTAGTGCGGGTCGGCATTGTCTCGCGGCCAGTCAGATATTCCCTTAGTAAAATCGCCGTATCTCCTGGAATACGCATCCGAATGACCTCAAACGAACTCTTGTAAACAGATAACTCATCTGGCTACAACTTTCATGCGGATCATCGAGGCTGAATCCGACCGGAACCCCTTCGTTCAGCCGGTACAAATGGATGGACCTGCACTGCCGTGTTTGTACGGACCAAGTAGTACTGCTCCAGAACAGGTCGGTACTAATATTCCTGAGCCTTCATGCCGAGCTGATCTGGAGCGGTATTGAGAAGAGCTTCTGGTCGGTACAAGTCTCTGTTGCAATACCGATCCAATGCTGGTCGGTATTGGTTGACAGCTTCGCGGCTAGTCGGGCATGGCTTCAGTAAAAAGGGCTTATCTCCCACACCGCACGTAAGAATGGCTTAATTTCAACTTCCCTGGATAGCTAACTCATCCCTCTACAACTTCCATAAAGACCGTCGAGGCTGAATCAGATCGGAGGGTCGCCGTCCAGCCGTATCTTTGAGACGCTTCAGAATGATTCTTGCATTTTATTTTGCTCCATTACTCCAAATATCTCCAAAACACCTAGAAACACTCCAAATACATGCAAAAACTTTCTAGGACCTAATGCAACAACCTAACCTCTAATAAAGACCTAAATGCAAGACAAAACCATGATTATGCATGCAAATGACACAAAACTTTGAGCGAAATGTATGCTAGAACATGTAAAATATGAAGATATCACCGAGCCCCCGGTAGCTCACCATAATTGGAATGCCAATGACAAGGAGACCCAAACAAATGTAACTGGCCTCGGGTCGTATCATAAATGGCGAACCTGCCTCGGCACGAGAAGGACCACAAGGCGCGGAGAACACCCTCGGTCCGAGCCAGTTTAACAACGATTTCACGGGAGGAAATCTTTTCTGGGCTGAACAAGTGCGACTCATCAACGAACTGATGGGAATGGATCAAAATTAACACGGCAAGCCATAAGCTTTTTCAAAGAATATTCATGGCTCGGGTCGCTTCGGCAACAACCTATCAGAAGAAAAAGAAAATATTCTCTGGGTGGAACAAATGCAACGCGCTGACGAGCTAAAAATGCACTAGTACCGAGCCCAACGCAACGATTTGGCGATGACGAGCCCGACCCGGACGAATGAAATGAGACACAAAAGGAAGGTGTTGGTTGAAAGCTTAGCAAAAGCTTAGACCTATGGTCAAAGGCTACTGTTTAGCCTACCTACGTGAAGTAATGGTTTGATTCTCAGTCAAAAGAAGAAACTTAGAGAGAAAGGACTTTGACTAGTCTTGGCGCAAGTGGCACCACAACCGACCTCCCACACCTATAAATACCTCCTTAGGACCCAAGGTAAGCTCACACTACTCTATAGATCTTAGAAAAATTTAGAGAGAAGCGAGAGAGTTGAATTAGAGAGAGAAAGTGAACGGAAGAGAGATCTCGGCTTAATTCACGCGGATTAAAACCGAGTGATGAGGACATCCAGCAAGGACCAGTTCAAGACATCCCATTCGTACCTAACAAGCCTATGACACGATCAAGATCCATATCTACGCGCAAGAAGTTAAATGCTTATGTTTTGAGGCTGCTAGAGGAGATCTATGAAGAACCACCATTAGAAGATCAAGCCCGAACGTTATCCATCATTTCCGAGCAAGAAGATGTCGAGTGAGATTGAGGGAATATCGATTTTTATTATTTGTTGGTTTTTTCCTTTTTATGGTTTTATTTTTTCCTTTTATTATTATAATTTAGTTAATTTCCTTTTTTTTTAAGAAGAGATAAAACTCTTCCTTTTTAATTATGTTTACTAGTTAGGATTGGTTTTAATTGCCCTTTTTGTAATTGGAAATCGACACCTTTGATTTTAATAAACCTTATAATTTTCAGACTCGTTCTGTTCTCTTGTTCTTGTCGAGTTAGTCTCCAAGATCAAACTTCTGCTCTCTGTCGAGTTTGTCTCCAAGGCAAAAGACCCTTGCAGTATCACAAGTCCTCTCACAACTTGTGTGGTGCCTTCGATCCCCCTCTACCCCCACGCTATCCTTTAGGTTCAAGGAGAGTGCTCTCAGCCAACCTTGTTCCTGTACTTGGTCGATATTATAAGCTTCTCAATCCGAGGCTTATATTAAGTGGTATCAGAGCTTTGGTTTGAGAGACCAAGTAAGAAGAATCTGACATACCTAAAGCTACTGATGAACGAACAACACGAGGCACCAGCAGATCCTACATCTGCGATCCTAGAGGCAATATCAGCTATGCTTGCAGAACTTGAAGCCCTTGGAAACATGATGGATCATCTGTTTGAATATTACAATCACACGGGTCCAAGGAAGATGTCGTTGGCAGTAGCTCAACTCACTAATCATGCCTTAACTTGGTGGGACAGAGTAGTATCTGAGAGGAGAAGGAACATGCAAAGACCTCTCGACTCTTGGACGGAGATGAAGAATCTGATGAGGAGCAGGTACGTTCCTCCACACTTCCACAGGGATATGCATAGACGTTTTCGCCGTTTGTCCCAAGGAAACAGATCTGTAGAGGAATACTTTGAGGAATTTGAGCATGTAAGGAATGGTTTGGAGCTGGATGAATCAGATGAGACACTCATGGCTCAATTCATGGATGGTTTGCAAGAGAGGATCAGCCGCAAGGTGGAAAGGCAAGTGTATCACAATCTGGTTCACCTGGCTGTGCAAGCTGAACAACATATCAAACGCAAGACCACCCTCAACAGGTCTAGAGCACAACCTAACTGGACACAAGGTTCAACTAAACCCGTGGACAGAAACTCTACACCAGATGTGGAGGCTCGGTTCAAGGAAAAGGCCACTGAACCAAATAGAGACCCACGACCTGAGGCAAGTAAAAATGTCATTCCTCAACGATCCATAGACATTGCTTGTTTCAAGTGCATGGGAAGATGTCATTTGGCTCGTGAATGCCCTAATCAGAGAGCCATGATCGTCACAACAACAGGTGATTATGAATCTCAAGTTGAGACAGAGACTGAGCTGCAAGGAGAACAAGAAGAAGAAGTGGAATATCCTGACACTGGAGAACTTCCTGTTATTAGGCGAATGTTGAGTGTCATCACTAAACCAGAAGAGATGGCTCAAAGGGAGAACATATTCCACACTCGGTGCACTGTCAAGGGAAAGATTTGCAATCTGATCATTGATGGAGGGTCGTGCACTAATGTTGCAAGTGATTACATGGTGGATAAGCTCGGTCTGGAGCGAATCAAGCATCCAAAGCCCTACAAGCTTAGATGGCTTAACGACAAGATTGAGCTCAAAATCACGGACCAAGTGCTTGTTCCTTTTAACGTGGGACGATATCATGACGAGGTGAAGTGTGATGTGGTTCCAATGCAGGCTGGACATCTACTCTTGGGTCGACCATGGCAATTTGATAGAGAGACTACACACCATGGCAGAACCAATTTGTATTTTGTGGTGCATAACAAACGCAAGTATCAGCTTTCCCCACTCACACCAACAAAAGTACATGAGATGTATGCCAAGATGTCCAAAGAAGGAGAGAAGCGCAAATCCAACTTTCTGGTTAGTCTTGGTACTGTTCGCAGAACCTTGGCATCCAAAGAACCAGTGCTACTCGTGATCTTTAAGGAGGCCCTGAGTACAGACTTTGCTACTCTAGACTTACCACCATAAATTACTAACCTCTTGGAACGGTTCAAAGATGTTTTCCCTGATGAGTTACCAGATGGTTTGCCTCCCATTCGAGGTATTGAGCATAAGATCGATTTCATTCCAGGAGCTGTTTTACCAAATAGGCCAGCTTACCGAGTGAATCCTACTGAAGCTAGGGAATTGGTGAGACAGGTACAAGAGCTTATGGCGAGGGGCTATGTTCGAGAAAGCCTCAGCCCTTGTGATGTTCTTGTTTTGCTAGTATCAAAGAAAGATGGTACTTGGAGGATGTGTGTCGATTGCAGAGCCATCAATAACATCACTTTGAAGTATAGACACCCAATTCCTCGACTTGATGATATGTTGGATGAGCTAAGTGGAGCTACTGTCTTCTCCAAGATCGACCTAAAGAGTGGATATCATCAGGTCCGAATGAGAGAAGGTGATGAGTGGAAGACTGCTTTCAAGACCAAGCAAGCTAGGTCTCTATGAGTGGCTTGTGATGCCTTTCAGCCTCACTAATACACCCAGCACCTTCATGCGTCTAATGAACCACGTTCTTAGAGCATACATCTGTAAGTTTGTTGTTGTGTACTTCGATGACATACTCATCTACAGCAACTGCTTAACAGATCATGTAGCACACCTTGAGCTAGTTTTGAAGACATTGCAACAGGAAAGTCTTATGCAAACCTCAAGAAGTGTATCTTCTGTACTGATCGTCTGGTGTTCCTAGGCTTTGTTGTTAGCTCACAGGGACTGCAAGTTGATGAAGAAAAGATAAAAGCCATCCAAGACTGGTCAACACCCACAAACGTTAGCAAAGTCATAAGTTTTCATGGATTGGCAAGTTTTTATCGACGCTTTGTGAAGGACTTCAGTACATTAGCAGCACCGCTAACTGCAGTCATCAAGAAGAACGTGCCTTTTACATGGGAAGATGAGCAGGAGCACGCCTTCAACAGCTTGAAATCGAGTTCTAAAGCCCCTGTTTTGGTTTTACCTGATTTCAACAAAACATATGTGTGTGATGCATCAGGACTTGAAATTGGAGCTGTGCTGACTCAAGGAGGAAGACCAGTGGTGTACTTCAGTGAGAAACTTAATGGGGCTGCACTGAACTATCCCACTTATGACAAAGAACTATACGCTCTGGTTCGGGCAATGGAGACTTGGCAACACTATTTGTTGGCCAGGGAGTGCGTCATACACACTGATCATGAGATGCTCAAGCATCTGAGAGGATAGACCACTCTCAAAAGAAGACACGCTAGATGGTTGGAATTCATTGAAACTTTTCCTTATATTATCAAGTATAAGAAGGGAAAGGAAAATGTGGTAGCTGATGCCTTGTCAAGGAGGCATACGCTGATCTCAACAATGGAGTCAAAGATCCTTGGTTTTGAGTTTATCAAGAGCCTATATGCTGAAGATCCCGAGCTGGGAGAATTTTTCAACAAGTGTGATAAAAGAGCTTCTGATCTGTTCTATAAGCATGATGGGTTCTTGTTCAGGGAGAAGAGGCTATGTATTCCCCAATGCTCATTAAGAGAGCTGCTGATCCAAGAAGCTCATGGGAGATGATTGATGGGTCACTTTGGGGTAGATAAGACACTGGCTATCCTCAAGGAATATTTCTTCTGGCCTCATCTCAAGAAAAGCGTGGAGCAGTTCTGTTCAAGTTGCATCACTTGCAAACAAGCGAAGTCCAGAACTCAACCTTATCGGTTGTATATTCCACTGCCCATACCAACCACACCTTGGGTAGATCTTTTTATGGATTTTGTGTTGGGACTGCCCAAGATTCAACACAAGGACTCTATCTGTGGTGGTAGACCGATTTTCAAAGATGACACACTTCATTCCATGTGCTAAGGTGAACGATACTACTCAAATAGCAAATCTGTTTTTCAGGGAAGTGGTTCGACTACATGGCATACCAAGGACTATTGTATCAGACAGAGACACAAAATTTCTAAGTCACTTCTGGAAGATGCTTTGGAAGAAGTTGGGCACTAAGCTACTATTCTCCACAACGTGCCATCCTCAAACTGATGGACAAACTGAGGTACTCAATCGCACACTATCTACACTGCTTCGAGCTACAATTGGGAAGAACTTGAAGAATTGGTTGGAGTGCATACCTTTTGTCGAGTTTGCATACAACATGGCAACACACTCAGCAACTAAGTTCTCACCATTCGAGATCGTCTATGGGTTCAATCCGAATACACCTTTGGATTTGTTGTCCCTCCCCCAAACTGATGCTGTAAGTCTAGATGGTGAACGAAAGGTAGAAGCTATGAAGAAATTGCATCAGAAAGTCAAGGAGAATATAGAGAAGAAAACCAAGCTGTACGAAGCAGAGGGCAACAAAGGAAGGAAGAAGAAGGTATTTGAACCTGGAGATTGGGTCTGGTTGCACATGAGACCATAACGGTTTCCTAACAACAGGCGATCCAAACTTTCACCAAGACGAGATGGGCCTTTCAAAGTACTGGAACGAATCAATGAGAACGCCTATCGCTTGGAGCTGCCTAGTGAGTTTAACATATCTTCAACTTTCAATGTTGCTGACTTGGATCACTTTGACACACACGAAGGAGATGTTTTGAGGTCAAAACCTTTTCAGGTGGGAGGGAATGATGAGGACATCCAGCAAGGACTAGTTCAAGACATCCCATTCGTACCTAACAAGCCTATGACACGATCAAGATCCAAATCTACGCGCAAGAAGTTCAATGCTTATGTTCTGAGGCTGCTGGAGGAGATCTATGAAGAACCACCATTAGAAGATCAAGCTAGGACCTTATCCATCATTTCTGAGCAAGAAGAAGTCGAGTGAGATGGAGGGAATATCGATTTTTATTGCTCTCTGTCGAGTTTGTCTGTAAGGCAGACGACCCTTGTAGTATCACATTCCTCTCACAACTTGTGTGGTGCCTTCAATCCCCCTCTACCCTCACCCTATCCTTTAGGTTCAAGGAGAGTGCTCTCAGCCAGCCTTGTTCTTGTACTTGGTCGATATTATAAGCTTCTCAATCCGAGGCTTATATCACCAAGTAAGAGCTTGGCTTGGATAGGAGTGATCCAAAAGCTTTAAGTCTATCTGTCAGGATCTAAAAACTCAAGGTGAGCTTCGATAGCATAGGTTTATGCTTTCGTTTCTTACAAGAACAAGGTGGGAGTGGACCACGCGTGTTGGCTCCGCCAAATGTTCTTGATTTATGACCTGGTGAGAGGTTCATTTTGCGTGATCACATAGGTATTACTATGGTGTAAATCTATGAGTTAAACTTAGGTGTTAGTTGAATTTGTATGCTTAAGACGAGAGGTCTACGCACGACGAAAAGCAACAGAAGTAACACAAAGCTAAGTGAAAATTTAAGGGGAATCCCTTGCGTGAGTCTACGCATAGTGGTTTGGGAAGGCCCTTGCTTTTGTTGTTTGTCTTGCTTGTTGTGGTATTGCTTGCTTGTTGTATGTTGAGTTTTTGGGTGTCATGCGACGGGAAGACCCATAGCTCGTTTGTTTGGGTTACGTATACATTCCGGGATGGGTGTATTACGGTAAGTTATAGGCCAGGTAGGCTTATATAGGTTAGGCGATGTAGTGATATCCTCATATTTTATCCTCTTGATGCATTAATTTATCTTAGATTTCACCTCATGTGCATATAGTTTCATAGCATTTCTTAATTGTTTTGTCTCATTTAGAGTTTAGAGTGTTCTTACTAAGTCCTAGGGTGTGTTTGCATGTTTTGGAGTGTGTTTTAGGTACTTTGGAAGCTCATGGAAACAATTGGAGTTATGGACCAAAAAGGAGATATAGGGGTCGCACCAAGTGCCCAAAAGAACAGGCTGGACGAAGGGCATACAATCGGATTTGGCTGTGGGTATGTTCATAAGAGTTGTAGAGGAAAGAGTCACCTTGCCGCAGGAGGTAAAATCAGGTCATTCGGATGAACGGTTGCAGAGATATGGCCGATTCCCTCTAGAGTGTCTGACTGGCCGCCGATCCACACGTCTACACCGATCACATCCGACCGGTGTAACAAACCGGTATGAGGCCAGAGGCTAAGCACCGACCCAGGGCTTCCCTACACCGATCCGTTGCGTCCGGTGTGCAGCTTCAGGACGTCTACACCGACCCCAACAAAACGGTATGCCGACAGAAGCTAAGCACCGGTTTGTGGTAAGAATTCACACCGATCTGTTGCAACCGGTGCTGAACCAAAAAGCTGAGCACGACCCAGACCCGACCGGGTCGATACCCGGTTTGTCCCGGGTCGACCCGGTTCGCCCCCCTTCTACTATTTAAGCCCAAAAACCTAATTTTCTTGGATTATGTCATTTTATGCTAAGAAACCTCCCTTTTGAGTGGTCTAAGTATTTTGTAAGAGAGATTCTCCTTTTAATTTATGCAATCTAAGTTTATATCTCAATCTCTTCTTCTCATTTTGTAAGAGAGATTCTCCATTTCTTAATTGTTTTGTCTCATTTAGAGTTTAGAGTGTTCTTACTAAGTCCTAGGGTGTGTTTGCATGTTTTGGAGTGTGTTTTAGGTACTTTGGAAGCTCATGGAAAAAATTGGAGTTATGGACCAAAAAGGAGATATAGGGGTCGCACCAAGTGCCCGAAAGAACAGGCTGGACGAAGGGCATACGATCGGATTTGGCTGTGGGTATGTTCATGAGAGTTGTAGAGGGAAGAGTCACCTTGCCGCAGGAGGTGAAATCAGGTCATTCGGATGAATGGGTGAAGAGATATGGCCGATTCTCTCTAGAGTGTCTGACTGGCCGCCGATCCACACATCTACACCGATCACATCCGACCGGTGCAACAAACCGGTGTGAGGCCAGAGGCTAAGCACCGACCCAGGGCTTCCCTACACCGATCCATTGCGTCCGGTGTGCAGCTTCAGGACGTCTACACCTACCCCAACAAACCGGTGCAACAAAACGGTGTGCCGACAGAAGCTAAGCACCGGTTTGTGGCAAGAATTCACACCGATCCGTTGCAACCGGTGCTGAACCAGAAAACTGAGCACGACCCAGACCCGACCGGGTCGATACCCGGTTTGTCCCGGGTCGACCCGGTTCGCCCCCCTTCTACTATTTAAGCCCAAAAACCTAATTTTCTCGGATTATGTCATTTTATGCTAAGAAACCTCACTTTTGAGTGGTCTAAGTATTTTGTAAGAGAGATTCTCCTTTTAATTTATGCAATCTAAGTTTATATCTCAATCTCATTTCTTAATTATCCAATCATCTAATCATGGGATTTAACATGTTCTTCATAGGATTTGTTGAGTCCATCATGATTAGTGAGTAATCTCCTAGGATCTAGGGATGGGTTAGGATTAGGTGATTTCCATGGATGATTTGTGATGCTTAGGGATAGATAATTAGTTTCCTACTCTTAGGGAGTGTGTTTAAAGCTTGATTGTGCTTGAGAAAGCCAAATTTGATCTCAAGGCATTTCCCACCCACAAGGTGTTTGATGAAATGCCTAAGAGAGCTTTCTAAGAGAAATAACCTTCTTAGCCTAAGAGATTAGTTGTCTAAGGGATTATTTAGGTGATCTTGATTAATGAATTTAATGCTCGCTAATTAAGAGTACACAAATGAGAATTTGATATTGGATTAGTGATTAGCATAGGTGATTAGTACCTCGAGAGAGGATTAGTCATAATTAGGGTCTTAACCTTGGAAATTAATCTTGATTGTGTATGAGCATCATGAATTAGACTTGGAATAGCCTTTATCCAATTACCCCATCCTTGGATTCAATTTTATTATTTGAATTCACACCTTGTTTAGTTAAGTTTCATCTTGTGCGTTTGTTTAATCTTGTTAGGGCGTTGGCTAAATCAACAATTTACCTATTTAGCTTAACTTAATTAGTTCCTTGTATTCTTGGTGACTTGAAATCTCCCAATTGGTTAGATACCTCTTATACTACTTGTGTAAAGAATAATTGATCCTCTAGAGACCCAAAAAGTCTTGTATCAATTTGGTGCCGTTGCCAATTGGGTTTAGATTTCCACATTAAGATTTATGTCCTTTTTGAGATTAAGTCTTATTTTCCTTTTGGTTACTAATCTCTTTCACTTTCTATTACTCTCTCTCAATCTTGTAGGGCTATGCATACCCGTTCTCGAGGCAAGGACAACCTAGTTCAAGCACGGGACGACATCCACTTATTTGACCGCGGGGTTAGAGCAAGAAGAGCACGTGTGAGACAACATCAAGTCGAAGACAACATGGAAAACTTCGAAGAGGTTCCACTTGGGAACGTTCATGACAACGTGAACCACCTTCCTCACCAAAGGCAAGGTGGTAATGGAAACCACCACGGCCAAGGAGGGAACGGCCACAATCCCAACCCACCCGCCGAAAACGTGAGAGCTCCAAGCCACCCTCCTAGAGCTCAAAACGTAGTTGGCGCGGGTGATGCCGCGAATGCTCACCGGAATCGCCAAGGAATCCAAGCTCCTCCGTTCGAGAACAACAACTTCGAGGTCAAAGCCGCTTTGATTAACATGGTCCAAAACAAAAAATTTCACGGATTGGCCATGGAAGATCCTCTTGACCACATCGATCAATTCGATAGGATATTCGGTTTAACGAAGATGAACGGTGTCTCCGAGGATAGTTTCAAGTTGAGACTTTTTCCCTTCTCTCTCGGTGATAAAGCTCATCAATGGGAGAAAAGCCTTCCTCAAGGCTCGATCACTACTTGGGATGATTGCAAAAGAGCGTTTCTCGCCAAATTCTTCTCCCCTTCAAGAAACACAAAGTTAAGAAACGAGATCTCTAGTTTCACTCAACGGAACCATGAGTCTTTTAATGAAGCTTGGGAGCGATTTAGAAGCTACACTACCCAATGCCCACACCACGGGTTCTCTGACGCCTCACTTTTGAGTACACTATACCGTGGTGCTTTGCCCAAGATTAGAATGCTTCTTGATACGGCGTCCAATGGGAATTTCTTGGCAAAGGACGTGAATGAGGCCATGGAGCTTGTTGAGAACCTAGCTCAAAGCGATGGTACTTATGGTGACGACTACGACCGTGCCACAAGAACCACTAGTGATTTTGATGAGAACAAACAGGCTAAGGATATGAAGGCGCTTAATGAGAAGTTGGATAAACAAGCTTCCATGATGGATAAGCAAGCCACTTTGATCGATAAACTCCTAGTGGCTTCTCAAAAGTCGGTTAGCTTTGTGGATGCTTATGATGAGAACCAAGGATGCGGCATCCAACAATCTTGAGGAGGTTAACTATGTTGGGAACCAAGGGAACTACCAACGAGGTGGATTCAACAACAACTACCGAAACCACCCTAACTTCTCTTACCGGAACCCGAATGTGGAGAATCCATAAGATCAAGTGTACCCTCAACAAAACCAAGGCAACCAAGGTGGTCAACAAAGAAACTTCACTTCTCCACAACAAGGTCAAGGTTCCAACAACCAAGGCTATGTCCCCAAGAACTAAAGCGGGTTTCAAGCCAAAGCACCTTTCATTGCTCCACCCGGTTTTCAACAAGGCTTTGTTCCCCAAGGTCAAGCAACTACGTGTAAAACGCAAGAGCTTGACTTGAACACCATGTTTCAACAACTTCTAAAGGGACAAACGGAGATCAATACAAGGGTAGATTGTTCTTACAACGATCTTAATTCCAAGCTTGAGACATTGAACTCCAAGGTTAAGCAACTCGAAAGCATGGGAACCGCTTCTTCTTCACGGTCACAAGGTCAACTACTGGGAAAGCCCGAGACCAACCCTAAGGAGTATGTCAACGCCATTGCCCTACGAAGTGGTACGGTTTTGCCAGCTAGAGTAGCTCCTCCTAATCTCAACGAGGACATTGAGAACCAAAGTGGGGGGTGGAGCTTGAGACTCAAGATGAAGTGGTAGTTGAAGACACAATTATGGAAAGCAAAGACAAGGGTAAACGGGTCGAAGATATCAAGACCAAGGTTGTTGCTCAAGAGAAGCCAAAGAAGAGAGAGACTTTGTTAGTCCCACCACCACCTTACGTGCCTAAGCTATCGTTTCCCGGACGCTTCAAGAAGCAATTGTTAAAGAAGTACAAGGCGGTGTTTGATAAACAAATGGCGAAGGTTGAGCTTACCATGCCGTTAGTAGACGCATTCTTGCTTGTGTTTCAATACGCCAAGTTCCTCAAGGATGCCGTGAAAGAAAGAGCCAAGGAGATGGAATCCATGGTAGTTTTGACTCATAAGTGTAGCACCATCATCCAAAAGAAGGTGGTACCCAAGAAGCTAGGAGATCCCGGTTCCTTCACTCTACCGTGTGCTCTAGGTCCTCAAGCATTCGAAAATTGTCTTTGTGATTTGGGTGCTAGTGTGAGTCTAATGCCGTTTTCCGTTGCTAAGAAATTGGGGTTCACGAAATACAAAGCTTGTAGGATCTCCTTGGTCCTTGCGGATAGAAGCGTGAGAGTGCCAATTGGGCTACTTGAAGACTTTCCAATCGCGGTTGGAGATTTCATTGTTCCAACGGATTTCGTAGTCTTGGAGATGGACGAGGAACCAAAAGACATGTTGATTTTTGGAAGACCCTTCTTGGCGACCGCATGAGCGATCATCGATGTGAGGAAGGGCAAGATTGACTTGCACTTGGGTAAAGATGAGGTGCTTGAGTTCAACATCAATGACGTCATGAAGAAGCCCACTATAGACGGTCAATGCTTCTACATCGAGGTCATGGACGAATTGGCGGATGAACTACTTGAAGAGTTTAATCTTGAAAATGGCTTGCAAGTTGCTTTGACTAAGGACCAAGGTGAACATGGGTACTTGAATGAGGAAAGTAAAGGCTACAAGTTGATTTTGGACTCGCACAAGCCAATGGTTAAGGAAACTTCATTCATTGACTTGGGTCTTCAAGGGTTGAAGTGTGAAGAAGATTCTACATTGGGTTTGGTCCAAGAAAGCTTTGCTTTGGAAATGGAGCATGATGAGAACGTGGTGGAGGCTAGCAATGGTAAGTCTAGCATGGAAGACGATTGGAGTGAGCTCAAGGCGCCTAAGGTGGACCTCAAACCGCTTCCTAAAGGGCTAAGGTACGCTTTCTTAGGTCCCAACGAGTCTTACCCGGTGATAATCAATGACGAGCTTAATGAATATGAAATTGCCACACTCTTGAAAGAATTAAGGAAATTTAGAAGGGAAATTGGATACTCTATAAGTGACATTAAGGACATCTCTCCATCTCTTTGCACACATAGGATCCATCTAGAGAGCGAATCGATGACTTCCATTGAACACCAACGTAGGTTGAATTCTAATTTGAAGGAGGTGGTCAAGAAAGAGATTCTAAAGCTTCTAGATGCGGGGGTTATCTATCCTATCTCCGATAGTGCATGGGTATCCCCGGTTCATGTGGTGCCTAAAAAGGGTGGAATCACGGTGATAAAAAACGACAAGAATGAGTTAATACCAACTAGGACTATCACCTGTCATAGGATGTGCATTGATTATCGAAAACTTAACTCCGCCACTAGGAAAGATCACTTCCCTCTTCCTTTCATTGATCAAATGCTTGAAATGCTTGCCAATCACCCGTATTATTGCTTTTAAGATGTTATTCGGGATTCTTTCAAATCCCAATTCACCCGAATGACCAAGAGAAGACGACATTTACATGTCCTTATGGCACCTTTGCTTATCGAAGGATGCCGTTTGGACTATGTAACGCACCCGCCACATTTCAAAGGTGTCGATCTTCTCGGATCTAATTGAGGAGATAGTCAAGGTATTCATGGACGACTTCTCGGTCTATGGCTCCTCGTTCTCTTCTTGTTTGTCCAATCTTTGTAGGGTGCTAAAAAGGTGCGAGGAGACGAACTTGGTGCTAAATTGGGAAAAATGCCACTTTATGGTGCGGGAAGGCATCGTGCTAGGACACAAGATCTCGGAAAGGGGTATTGAAGTGGACAAGGCCAAGATTGAGGTCATGGTGAGTTTGGAACCGCCAAGGACGGTGAAAGATGTCCGAAGTTTCTTGGGTCACGCGGGTTTCTACCGTCGCTTCATCAAGGATTTTTCAAAGATCACAAGGCCTCTCACGAGGCTCATTTGCAAAGACATTGAGTTTAACCTTGATGAGGAGTGCTTAAAGGCGTTTTTGGAGATCAAGAAGGCTTTGGTTAGTGCTCCAATTGTTCAAGCTCCGGATTGGGATCTCCCGTTCGAGATCATGTGTGACGCAAGTGACTTTGCGGTTGGAGCGGTCTTAGGCCAAAAGAAGGACAAGAAGGTTAATGTCATCTACTATGCAAGTAGGACATTGGACGACACTCAAGCAAGGTATGCCACGACGGAAAAGGAGTTGTTGGCGGTGGTATTTGCTATGGAGAAATTCCGCTCTTATGTGGTTGACTCCAAGATCATAGTCTACACGGATCATGCGACTTTGAGGTATATACATGCCAAGAAGGATACCAAGCCAAGACTTCTCCGGTGGATTTTGCTTTTGCAAGAATTTGATATGGAGATAGTAGACAAGAAAGGCATTGAAAACGGGGTCGCAGACCACTTGTCTAGGTTGAGAATCGAAGACCTTGTTCCAATAGACGACAAACTCCCAGAGGAGCAATTGATGTTGGTGAGTGTGTTGAGGAAAGGAGTTGAAGCCGTGAGAGGTCTTGAGAGTGCAAACGGGTTACAAGACGGTAAGCTACCATGGTTTGCGGATTTGGTGAACTACTTAGCTTGTGGAAGAGAGCCGCCCAACTTGGAGGGCTACAAGAAGAAGAAGTTTTTTCATGATGTCACGAGATACAATTGGGACGAGCCGTTCTTGTACAAGTTGTGTTCCTGGCTTATATCGAAGATGTGTGGCGGAAGAAGAAATGAACGAGATCTTGTTCCATTGCCATGACTCGGCCTATGGAGGTCATTTTGCTTCATTCAAGACGGCGACAAAGGTCCTCCAATCCGGTTTTTGGTGGCCTAGTTTGTTTAAAGACGCTCATGCTTTTGTCTCCGCTTGTGATGCGTGCCAAAGAAAAGGGAACATTGCTAGGAGAGATGAGATGCCTCAAAATCCTATCCTTGAAGTTGAAATCTTTGACGTTTGGGGCATTGACTTCATGGGACCGTTCCCGTCTTCATACGGAAACAAATATATTTTGGTAGCGGTGGACTATGTATCTAAATGGGTCGAGGCAATCGCTAGCCCGACGAATGACGCTAAGGTGGTCCTAAAGCTCTTCAAGTCCATCATCTTTCCACGGTTTGGGGTGCCAAAGGTCGTAATTAGTGATGGAGGAAGCCACTTCATCAACATGGTCTTCGAGAGTCTACTCAAGAAGCACGGGGTTAAGCATAAAGTGGCCACACCATATCACCCTCAAACAAGCGGCCAAGTGGAGGTCTCAAACCGCCAAATCAAAGCCATTCTAGAGAAAACCGTGTGTAGTTCGAGGAAGGATTGGGCCAAGAAGCTAGACGATGCATTGTGGGCATACCGGACGGCGTTCAAAACACCTATTGGGACTACACCGTTCATTTTTCTCTACGGGAAGTCATGCCACTTACCGCTCGAGCTTGAGTACAAGGCCATGTGGGCCGTGAAGCTTCTAAATTTTGACCTCAAGACGGCACAAGAGAGGCGTTTGATCCAACTTCAAGAACTCGATGAGATTAGGCTTGAAGCCTATGAAAGCTCGAAGATCTACAAAGAAAAGACCAAGGCCTTTCATGACAAGAAGATTATGCGTAAGGACTTTAAGGCCGGGGACCAAGTGCTATTGTTCAACTCCCGGTTGAAGCTATTTCCCGGAAAGCTCAAGTCTAGATGGTCCGGTCCGTTTGAAATCAAGGAGGTGAGGCCATATGGAGCCTTTGTGCTTATGAACAAAAGTGGTCAAGAATTTGTTGCAAACGGGCAAAGACTCAAATCATACCACGCCAATGACATCATCGAGGAGGGAGTCTCACTTCCACTCGTTGATGCCTCTCACGCTTGAATGTGGTAACCAACGTCGAACTTAGTGACGTTAAACAAAGTGCTCTTGGGAGACACCCCAAGCTTATCCTTGTATATATACTTTTAAATTCTTATTTTCTCTTTTTCAATAGTTTGTTTTGATGTTTTGCTAAGTGTCTTTAGGGGCTCTAAGGTCCTAAGAAATCATGGGTTGCAAACAAGGGAGTTAGGAAGAGGAGATAGGTCTACACCGAACAAAGCACACCGATCCCCACCAAGCGGTGCAACAAAACGGTGTGCAGCTTTAGGATGTCTACACCGATCACCACCAAGCGGTGCAACAAAACGGTATGCAGCTTCAGGAGGTCTACACCGATCCCCACCAAGCGGTGCAACAAATCGGTGTGCGACCAGAACATTTTTGCCTTAAGCACCGGTTCGTTGCACCGAGCTGTCCCGTGCGGTGTAGAATGTAGAAAAGGCGGCCCAAGTTTCCAGCACCGGTTCGTTGCACCTATCTGTTGCAAGAGGTGCTGATCGGTGTTGACCAAAAATTCAAACAGGTTTGACCAGATATGATATTCAAAGGTAAGTGGCCCCCACCAGGTAAGAGAAAAAAAAACCTATCTTACCCACTCTCTTTCTCTCCATTTTCGCAGCCCCCAAGTTTCCTCTTACCAATGACTCATTTTCTTCACAACTTTCTCCCTACTTGCTCAAAATTCTTGATTCAAGTTGCTAAATTCTCAATTTTTTCTTCTCTTTGTGATCCACCAACATTTTTGTTGATTGAGCACTCATTCCCAAGGTATTTAGCTCATGCTTTCTTTAACTTGATAAGCTTGTTCTTGAGTAGAAATTTTGTGATTTTGTTTGGAAATTGCATTCACTTATGCTTAGACCTTGGGATTAGGCTAGAAAATAGTTGGGTTTGGTGGATCTTGTGCTAATTTGTGCTCCATTTGACAAATTTTGAGATCTTGAGATTTTTGCACTAGCTTGAGATTAAAGGTTGAACCTTTGAGAATTTGATTAAATTTTTGAAACCACCCACCACAACTAGAGAACCTTGCCTTTTTAATTAGAATTTTGCAAATTTTATTTTGAGGATTTTGGATTGTGATTTCAAAAATTTAATCTCTTGGTCATGAATGTTGCATTTACCTCTTGGTCACCTTTTCTTGAAATTTGAGAAGTGTCATATCTTTGCTCATTGGAACTCATGTGGGTATTGAGATAATTGTAGGAGCCATGGCTAGGGAAAAGGCTACACCGAAGCAAACCAAGACCAAGGTTCAACCAAAGAACAAGGATGAAGCCGTTGCCAAAGTGTCCCAAGCCAAAGGCAAGGCTGTGGCTAAAGGATCCCAAACCATGGGAAAAGGGAAGGCAACAAGCTCGAAAGCTAAGGGAAGTGAGCTTCTTCTAGTAACAAGTTCAAAAACCAAGGGCATGGACATTGTCCAAGAAGGAGAAAGTTCGAGTGAGGAAGAGCGAGAGAGGGAGCCAACCGAGAAGGAATACTTTGAGAAATTCATGGGAATGAAATTCGAGCAAGGACAGTTCGTGGACCCGGTGGTTTTAACAAAGATGGGTATATATGAGGATGTCGCTCTTACCTTTGGAAACATGGGGCTTGGGAAGTTCATGAGGATAAAAGATGAAGCTCACAAACTCCTCACTTGCAAGTTCTTTGCGACTCTTAGAGCGGCCTTCTATGGGTTGGGACATAAGAAAGCGGACAAGAGAACCGGCTTCGGAGTTCTAGAGTTCGACATAGACCAAACGACATATAGAGTCGCTTTCCATGAGCTTTGTGAGATCTTTGGATTCAAGGAAGAAGGCACCTACGGTGAACAACACTTTCACTACCCCAAGCATGAGCTTCCGCGCCTTTGGGAAACAATTGCCTCCGGAGACTATGAACCCGACACTTCCAAGAACACCAACATTAGAAACTCCGCCCTTCGGTATGTACACAATGCATTGGCTCACCTATTCTACGCCAAGGTCGAGTTTGGCACGGTTGCAAGTGAAGAAATGGAATTGATAGGTCTCGGGTTAAAGCCTCTCCTCACAAAGCTCCGCGACGGGAAAGAGTTCAACGGCAATGAGAAAACTCCTTGTCTCGCCACTCTTTTGGTGAGACACTTGCTCTTTTACAAAAATTGGGCTTGGGAAACAAAGGCGAAGAAGGCCGCATTGAGCATCGGATGGCTTATAACGCCCATTCTCAAGGCAAAAGGGATCAAACTATCGGGCAACAAAGTTGAGTGGAAGTTATTGGATGAAGCTTACCTTGCAAGGACCCGTTTCTTCAAAGGGAAGGTCAAAGATAAATTTGCCTACAATCTTAGGCTTAACCCCACATGTCAAGCGCAAGTGTTGTTGCCCAATACTGCCCTCACCAACCTTGGAGAGCCAAGGAATATCCTCTTCTATCCCACCAAGGAGAATCTCTACAATCGGATCATTGACCCACCGATTGACGCTTTCCGCACGAGAGTAGCAAGGAAGCAATGATGATTTTTCCTTGTAGGATCGAAATATAGCCTAGAAATAAATTCATAAGTAGGATCGAGTCTAGTGACATATAGGTTGCATTGCACGTGCATAGGGAGCAATGATGATTTTTCCTTGTAGAGTATCATTTTAAGAGCTCGGTCCAATGTCCTCGTTGCTAGTTGTTTGATACTTTGATCTCGTGTTTGAAATAAAGGACGAACCATGTTTTGATCTCGTGTTTCATTACTTAGGTCTTAGCTAAAACAAGTGTGAATCGAGTCCAATCCTACCAAAGTGATAACCTCAATTTTGACACATTAATTATTGTGGTTGTGCATGTCAATGTGGATTCATGGATACCAATACACATATTCGAGCCATCTTCCTCTTTTCAGCACCCTTTGTTGGCTCGAATAGCCGGTTCCCCTCTTTGGAACGGTTAACCATTCCCATAACCCAACCGTCCTTCAAGCCAAAAACCATTTGTGAGCGACGTGAGGCCTTTTCCGAATCAATTAGGCAAAAAGTGTTGAGTTTAGAACGACAAGGAGAAGCTTCCATGTAGAACTCGCTCGAACTCGAGGGGCTAGATATAGGTTAGGACTAGATAGGATGAGAGTTTAGGGATAAAGAAAAGAAAGAGAAGGTAGAAATGGGAAGAGATTGGGAAAAGAAATAGGGGATAAGCAAAAGTGGAAATGGTTGGCAAGAAAAGTGTTGAAAAAGCTCTAAGTATCGAAAGAAAATAGTCTGTAGTTTTAAAAGAAAAGAAAAAGAGCCGAAAACGGCCAAGGTACAAGAAAATGAGAAAAGAGAGACTAGAGAAAGTAAAAGAAGAGCTAAGTGAGTAAAAATGTTGTAAGCCAAGCCATTTGGAGAAAAAGGAAATCCCCTACGTGCTTAAGTGAAGAGAAAGAGTGAGACCAAGTGAGTAATGAAGGCTAATGGCCTTGTGAAAAAGGGTAGCTTAGGAAGGGTCATCATTCGGGCTTAGAGATTATGAGTTAAGATCGATAGGAGGCATTGGGTAGATGGAAGTCATCCTTGTATGCATCTATTGGGCTTTACTCTTAGCATTTTGCATTAGTTGATTCCTTTTGAGAGATCCCTTTGCATTGAAGAAACCCCATTCATTTGAGATCAATTTTATCTCAAGACCTTTTACCATGGCCAAATGAATTCACTTGACTTGCATAAGCATGATTCACTCGAAACAATTTAACGAATGTCAAAGGATTGGATGAGAGGAAGGCATGTGTAGGTTGAGACTTGGGCTTGATTCATGTAGGGAAGGGATATGGCTAGCTCTTTTTGAGTAGACTTGTTTGATCGCATCTCAAAACTTGCAACTTGGACATTGGGTTTGAATTCTTTTGATGATACTTGTGGATTTGAGCTCCCGCTCCCAAACCTCTCTCTCCCTACTTGTTCTTGTTTGCTTGAGGAAAAGCAAAAGAGTAAGTTTGGGGGAGTTGATATCCTCATATTTTATCCTCTTGATGCATTAATTTATCTTAGATTTCACCTCATGTGCATATAGTTTCATAGCATTTCTTAATTGTTTTGTCTCATTTAGAGTTTAGAGTGTTCATACTAGGTCCTAGGGTGTGTTTGCATCTTTTGGAGTGTGTTTTAGGTACTTTGGAAGCTCATGGAAACAATTGGAGTTATGGACCAAAAAGGAGATATAGGGGTCGCACCAATGGCCCGAAAGAACAGGCTGGAAGAAGGGCATACGATCGGATTTGGCTGTGGGTATGTTCATGAGAGTTGTAGAGGAAAGAGTCACCTTGCCGCAGGAGGTGAAATCAGGTCATTCGGATGAATGGGTGAAGAGATATGGCCGATTCTCTCTAGAGTGTCTGACTAGCCGCCGATCCACACGTCTACACCGATCACATCCGACCGGTGCAACAAACCAGTGTGAGGCCAGAGGCTAAGCACCGACCCAGGGCTTCCCTACACCGATCCGTTGCGTCCGGTGTGCAGCTTCAGGACGTCTACACCGACCCCAACAAACCGGTGCAACAAAACGGTGTGCCGACAGAAGCTAAGCACCGGTTTGTGGCAAGAATTCACACCGATCCGTTGCAACCGGTGCTGAACCAGAAAACTGAGCACGACCCAGACCCGACCGGGTCGATACCCGGTTTGTCCCGGGTCGACCCGGTTCGCCCCCCTTCTACTATTTAAGCCCAAAAACCTAATTTTCTCGGATTATGTCATTTTATGCTAAGAAACCTCCCTTTTGAGTGGTCTAAGTATTTTGTAAGAGAGATTCTCCTTTTAATTTATGCAATCTAAGTTTATATCTCAATCTCTTCTTCTCAATCTCATTTCTTAATTATCCAATCATCTAATCATGGGATTTAACATTTTCTTCATAGGATTTGTTGAGTCCATCATGATTAGTGAGTAGTCTCCTAGGATCTAGGGATGGGTTAGGATTAGGTGATTTTCATGGATTATTTGTGATGCTTAGGGATAGATAATTAGTTTCCTACTCTTAGTGAGTGTTTTTAAAGCTTGATTGTGCTTGAGAAAGCCAAACTTGATCTCAAGGCATTTCCCACCCACAAGGTGTTTGATGAAATGCCTAAGAGAGCTTTCTAAGAGAAATAACCTTCTTAGCCTAAGAGATTAGTTATCTAAGGGATTATTTAGGTGATCTTGATTAATGAATTTAATGCTTGCTAATTAAGAGTCCACAAATGAGAATTTGATCTTGGATTAGTGATTAGCATAGGTGATTAGTACCTCGAGAGAGGATTAGCCATAATTAGGGTCTTAACCTTAGAAATTAATCTTGATTGTGTATGAGCATCATGAATTGGACTTGGAATAGCCTTAATCCAATTACCCCATCCTTGGATTCGATTTTATTATTTGAATTCACACCTTGTTTAGTTAAGTTTCATCTTGTGCGTTTGTTTAATGTTGTTAGGGCGTTGGCTAAATCAACAATTTACCTATTTAGCTTAACTTAATTAGTTCCTTGTATTCTTGGTGACTTGAAATCTTCCAATTGGTTCGATACCTCTTATACTACTTGTGTAAAGAGTAATTGATCCTCTAGAGATCCAAAAAGTCTTGTATCATGTAGTCAACACCACCATATGATATATGGGTCGTGTTTTTGTAAAGATGTTTTGAAATAAAAGGAGTATTTCAGGCTTAAAACCTCGGTTCTTAAGATGTTAGGCTTAGTCCGGGCCGAAACAACTCGAGACTAGGGTACGAGTTGAAAAGCCTTAGGCCTTGCTCGAGAGGTGAAAGGGCACGGGAATAGTTTGGCCAGAAGTAGCTTGGTGCTGCTTAGGCTGGATTGTCTCCGCCTTGCCCCCTTGTGACGCCCTCTCCGGTTCCAATTCTATAAAGGAATTTAGGTCGGAATTGGGGACGTTACAAAAGTTGGTATCAGAGCATGGTTCATGATTGATATAGCTCAAAAGTAATACCCTAAAATACTAACAGCTTTGTCGATTGTAGTATTTAGGGGTCTAATCCACAGAGACTTAAGAATCACACAATAAATTTTAAAGGTTCGAATTAAGCTAAGTGATCAATGTAATTGAAAGCAATAACGTAAATTAAACGGTTGTAAGTTCGATGGAGGAAAGATAGGTTCAGGGTATTTCTCAGGAAATCAGAGAATGTAGATAAACTAACTGGTCAGGGTTCAGGTTAAGCCCGGTTCTTGAACTCAAATCACTAAGCTATAACTAACCAACTGTCGTTGCGAGAGTTATCTAAATCTAAATCTTAGAATTCCAAATCTCTTTGCAAATCCTAAAGACTAAACTAGCTTTAAGTCCAAGTTTGATCTGTTCACAAAAACAACTAAACCAAATCTCTTTGCAAACAGTTATTTTGCTCACCCTAGATTCTATCAGATTATCAATTGCACTGTCGTGCCTAATCGATCAACCTAAGATCTAAGTTCCATGTGATCAGTCTAGAATTAGCTTTAAGAACAACCTAAGGTGAAGAACTAATTCAGATTATGAATCCTAACCAACTAATTAACCTAGCATTCAATGGAATCCCTTATGAGAACCCTAAACCTAACAGGAGATCTACTCAGACATGGAGATTGAAACAATAAACATAACTGAATAAATCTCTGAAATAGATAAATAATATGAGAGTAAACAAGGGTTCGAAATCTTCTCTCGGACGAACAGAGTTTTAGACTTGTCTCCCTCAAAAAGCTCTCTCACAGAAAACCAAAGTAAAATAATGCATTCTCTACAAAAGTGGCTGAAAAACCTAATTATAATCCTAAAACACGTTCTGGGCTTCTTGTAATTATTAAAGTCTTCTGGGCCAATGTGCAATTTCACCAGACTTGTAAAAAGCGCGATCCTTCTCTTCATGCGGTGGGTATCGACCGGCACCATAAGTGGTATCGATCGATACCAAGCTTCTGTGTCGACTCTTCAGGCTGGTGTCGGTCGACACCAGGAATTCAACTCGATCCTTCAGCTACATGATCCTTGCTTGGCTCCAAAATGCTCTAATATCTCCAATTCAGCTCCAAACGTACCTAAACCTGTAAAGACTCGAAAAGACTCCAAAATACTAGAAAGACTCTATAAATAAGACTTATATCATGGTTAAAAATGGGTAAAAACCATGATATATCAGCTCCCCCAGACTTAGCCTTTGCTTGCCCTCAAGCAAACAGAAAGCTAAACAAGATAAAGAGGTTTGAAAAAAAAATGGAGACTTACCTATTCCTTAAACATTGCAATGACCCTTTTCCTTAGTGCTCCACATATCACGTAACCAGTTCCAAATCTAACCACCATGTACTTCTCCGTAGACATTCGCAGCTTCCCAGACTACACACATTATTCTCAGCATTATCCAATAAAGCCCTCATCGTCAGTTTCATCGCTGTACCCAATACCAAGAACTTTCTAGATTCGTTCCCATACAATATCATGACAAAAGAACCAGCTGATTTTCACACTTTTGAAATTGTTTTCTCTCCCCCAGACTTGTTTCTCATCATGTTCTTTTTCTCTTTTTTTAGATCCGCATATAGACATTAAGGTCTGAAACGCGAGTATTGATGGTGTTTGCCACCGAATCCCCGGTTCTTCCCTCACTATGTATCAAAGGTGTAGGCGAATAGTGGTATCACGGGAAATTTTCCTAACCTCGCTTCCAACCTTTGTGTGATCATTCCTTCACAAGTAGAATAATGGGATCGCTGGAAATTTTCCTAGCCCTCTACTCAGAAGAAAATCATTTCATCTTTTTATGCTTTTATTTATTAACTTATAACAGGGGAGAGAGATACCATTACTTTAAACACATGGGTTCTTTTGTCAGATATGAATGAGGAATCAAGCTCTATGGACATCAACCACATCGATGAAGTGCAAAAATTTGGCTCAGGCTTTAATAGACTCTACTGGAAACATGGGTGTCTTCTAGTTAACTGGTCAGCCTTTGGATTTTTCATTAGTCCTATCTAGAACTAATTCTGTAAGAATGGTCACTTAGAAGTAAAGTCAGAAGAATATATTCAAGAAAAAGATGATTATCTCCAACAAATTTTGACTCAATAAAACAACTTTTGACTCAAAAACGACTGACTCTAAGAAAAACAAAAACATTGTCAGCTACTACCTCCCCCAGACTTGAACAACACTGTCCCCAGTGTTATTTAGCCTAGAGTTGGTAAAAGAAACCAAAAGAACTGAGTGGAATCATGAAAAACAAGAAATTACCGGATTGGGGTAGGGGTGTCGACCGACACACAGCCTGGTATCGATCGATACCAAGCGTAGGTCGACACATGTAACTCTTTTCATCGATTTTGTTGCTCTTAAGCATCAGAAGGGATCCAATGGTGAAATGGTTAGCACTATTAGATCACTCAAATACAGGTTAAAAGAAACAAGAAAGCATAATCGCATAAATCCACAAGGTTCAGAATCATAACATGCTGACAAAACAAACTCAAAAGTTCAAAAGAAAAGAAAAAGAAAAGAAAAGTGAACTAGATAGAACAGAGGACTAATCCTCATCAGAATCATCGTCGTCTCCAGCAGTGTGAGATGGTCCTACCTGTGATGGAGAACGTGGACTAGATGGTCGAACGCAGCCACACCGAGACAAGGTAGAAATGGCACTCCATATGCTCTGGAAACTCTCAACCTCATACCTCTGAAAGGCATCAGTCTCCATAGGAATCGCAGGTGGTGGAGGGAGAGCAGTCGCAGAAGTGGAAGGGTGTCGTGCTCGTCGTGACTGACCTCCAGCAAGGTCAGGCTCTGGTGCATCTTCAGCAGCAACAGCAAGTTGTGCTCGAGCGGAAAATCCTCGACGTCGAGTAGCGGGTGCAGCAGACAACAGATCCTCATCAGGCTCAAAACGCAGCTGTTGTGGGTCGCTAGCAATGTCGGTTAGCTCCTTGTTGGGGAGCTGAACCAGGAAATCCCCATATGTGTTGGAGAAGTACCAACGTCGCCCAGGCTTCAGCCATCTAAGGTTCTGCAGATGCCTCTCATCCATGAGAGTGCGTGTAGTGACAATCGAGCAGCTTGTTGTACTAATCCCGAAGTGCTGGAAGATAGGGGTAAGGAGACTACCAACTGTCTCTGTCTTCCGAGTTGTATCGCGACTGGCACCCAAGAATGGTTTGGTCTTCTGATATATCATGGTTTTTACCCGTTTTTGACCATGATATAAGTCCGTTTTATAGAGTCTTTCTACTATTTTGTAGTGTTTTAGAGTCTTTTACAGGTTTTAGCATGTTTGAAGCATAATTGGAGATATTGGAGCTTTCTGGAGCATTTTGGAGCAAATCAGAAGTTCGTGTAGCTGAATACCCGATATGAAGCCTCAGTATCGATCGACACTACACTAGTATCGGTCGATACTCACTGCAGCAAGACACGAATCGCGACTTTTATGAAGAGTTGAAGAATTGCAAAATTGCCCAGAAGACTTTATTATTTACAATTTAGCCCAAAACGTGTTTTAGGAGTTTAAGTTAGGTTTTTAAGCCACTTTGGCTATGACGTTCTAATTAAGCTTTATTTTACTATGGTTTTTGGAGAGACAACTCTGAACTTTTCTTATTGATTTCTTTGATGATCTATTCAATCATGTTGTTTTCATTCTCCATGTCTGAATAGATCCCTTGTTAGGTTCAGGGTTCTCATAAGGATTTTCTTTGAATGTTAGGTTAATTAGTTAATTAGGATTCACCATCTGAATTAGTTCTTCACCATAGGTTGTTCTCATAGCTAATTCTAGGTTGACGAATCTGGAACTTAGATCTTAGGATAATTGATTAGGCACGAGAGTGCGATTAATTACCTGATAGAACTTAGGGTAAGCAAAATAACTATTCGCAAAGAGATTTAGTTTAGTTATTTTGTGAACAAATCAAACTTGAACTAAAAGCTGGTTTAGATTTTAGGATTCGCAAAGAGATTTGGAATTCTAGGATTTAGACTTAGATAGTTTTCGCAACGAGAGTTGGTTAGCTATACTTTAGTGATTTGAGTTCAAGAACCGCGCTAAATCTGAATCTTGTTAGTTAGTTTATCTACATTCATTGAATTCTTGAGAAATACCCTGAGCCTATCTTCTTTCCAATTGACTTACAACACTTTTAATTTACGTATTGCTTTCGATTACATCTTTTGGTTTAGCTTAATTCGAATCTATATAATATATTGTGTGATATCTGGAGTTCTTGTGTTCGACCCCGACATATACTACAACAACTGTTTTAGTACTTATAGGGTATTAATTTGAGCATATCATCTTCAAAGAGACCAAATGATGTGCAAAGACCGCCCCTAGGTTGACCTCTAGCTCAGACTCAGGCCACTCGACTCCAGTGATGTCCCCAACAGCAATGGAGAACATAATCAGCTCAGACAACCGCATCTTGTTAGGTTCCATCTTGCACAGAATGGTGTTGCTTAGGATCCTAACAAGACATCGCAAGACTGGGTGTCGCACATCCATCTGGGTGGTGGTCTTGCTGTTATAGGCACCGTTCCCGAACTGCTCCCAGAAAGCCTGCACGTCAGGGATCTGTGAGGTAAGAGCGACCCGTCTGAAGTCCCTCTGAAAGCCATAGAAGTCGCAGATATCTGGGAGTGGCAACCTATACCTCACTCCTCGAATCAGAAAGGTCAGAGTGCCCTCCTGTGCGTCCCTGAGAATCTCATCTCTGTAGTAAACACGAACTGTCGCCAGGAACTGACGTACCAAGTCTGGGAAGAGGTTATACTGCTGTGTGGGCATAGTACCCAGACCAATCCTCCCAATCAGACGCTGGAGCTCACCGTCGAGACCCAAGCGACGCATCGTGATCCCGTTAACAAACCGAGTGGTCTTTACATCCATGTTCTGCCACGCATTATAGTGCAGCGTGTCATAATCATCCCAGGTCACATATATAGTCCTGTAGATGCAATCCTCACTCTCAGCAACCTCCTTGGGGGTTCCATCCCTGACTCTCGTAGAAGGAATCTTCGCCTTCTCATCTCTCCTAGGCCAAGGAGGCCTAAATGTGACACCAGGAGCCACATGAGAGACATGTGTAGAAGGGGTGGTGAGGATGGTGGCACGTGTGGTGCAGTGATGTCATGCAGTGAAGTGTGGGGAAGGGCTATATCTACTGATGCTCCTGCGATCCTCACCCTGTAGCGGTTGTTGGCGAGGCAAGCCTTCACCAATCCTCTACGCCACTCAGTACCATCAAATATCTCGACACAGGACAGCAAAGCATACTCCTTTGGAGGAGGGTTAGAGCTCGATGCATCATCTTCACGTGTTTTCTTGCATGTAGACATCTGCAATCAAAGACAACAACGCAACAAGGAATAAGCTCCAAATCCAACATCCAACAACACAGCAACAATCACCAACATTCCATCCAAAATTCCATCAAAACCCGCAGGGTATCGACCAACACCATGTGGGTATCGATCGATACTCTGGCGATTTCACGATTCAGCGTTTCAAAATTCCAAAAATCCACACAAGGGGCAGACAAGTGCATGGGGGCATCGAAAATCAATTCTAACCACTTAACTAGATAAGAATTCACTAGCAAATCAAGTTCTAAGAGGCAAAAAGTCAAAAACCCAAACCTTGTGTTCATAGATAGAAAAAAGGAATTCGTGTGTCATACCTTGCAGATCGGATGAATGGAGGATATAATATGGAAGAGCACGAAAAAATAACAAGGGTATCGATCGATACTCGGATCATGGGTCGATGCAATCTTTGTTCTTCCTTGTGTCGATCGATACCAGAATGGTATCGGTCGACACATCACCTGTTCATCTGATTCACACAAAGACACAAGACACAAAAACGAAAAATGACAAAAATAAAAGACTTATATACAAACTCACTAGTGGGTTGCCTCCCACCAAGCGCTTGTTTTACGTCACTAGCTTGACTTTGCGTACGTTCAGGCGGTGGGTGCATCATCCAGAGGCACTATGTGTCCTCTTGGAATCCCGGCTTTCGCCCGGTAGTGTTTCACCCTTTGTCCATTGATAGTGAACTCTTCGCCTGTAGAACTTATCAGGACAACTGCATCATGTGGTCTGACCTCCTTGATTGTGAAAGGACTTGACCAACGAGAACGCAATTTTCTAGGAAACAATTGCAAACGAGAGTTATACAGAAGTACCTAGTCATTGGGTTCAAAATGTCTGGAGAGGATCTTTTTGTCATGATACGCCTGAGTCCTCTCCTTGTACAGCTTCGAGTTCTCATAGGCGTGGTGCCTAATTTCATCCAGCTCATTCAGCTGAATCAATCGCCTCTCAGCAGCAGACTTGATGTCGAAATTCATCATCTTTTTAGCCCATGCTGCCTTATGCTCGATTTCCACTGGAAGGTGACACGCTTTCCCATACAGCAAGTGAAACGGTGTAGTCTCAAGTGGTGTCTTGAAAGCAGTCTTGTAAGCCCACAGTGCATCATCTAACTTTGCAGACCAATCCTTCCTAGTAGTACCCACTGTCTTCTCCAGAATTTCCTTGATCTGCCTGTTGGAGACTTCAACCTGCCCACTAGTCTGAGGATGATAAGGAGTAGCCACGCGATGATTCACACCATGCTTCTTCAACAGCTTTTCGAAGACCTTGTTGATAAAGTGAGTGCCACCATCACTGATAACAATCCTAGGTACTCCAAATCGAGGGAAGATGATACTCTTAAAAAGCTTAAGGACCACTGAAAAATCATTGGTTGGACTAGCAATCGCTTCCACCCACTTAGACACATAGTCCACAGCAACCATGATGTACTTGTTCCCATATGATGAAGGAAAGGGACCCATGAAATCGATGCCCCAACAATCAAAAACTTCAACCCCAAAGATGAAGTTATGTGGCATCGGATGTCTCTTACTGATCTTCCCCCTTCTCTGACAAACATCACACCGCGAGACAAAAGCATGAGCATCCTTATACATAGTAGGCCACCATAAGCCTGCTTGAAGAACCTTGGACACTGTCTTGAAAGTAACAAAGTGTCCAGCATACTCAGACCCATGACAATGAAACAACACCTCAGGTACCTCAAACTCTGCAATATATCTCCTGTACATCCCATCAGAGCAGTGTTTGTACAGGTAAGGTTCATCCCAAAAGAATCTCCTTATTTCACGCAAAAATTTCTTCCTTTCATATCCCTTGAAGTGCTCTGGCTCGTCCTCTGCAGCAAGATAGTTGGCGATATCAGCGTACCATGGTCGATCAGGAACAGTCACAACAGCTAGATGATACTAAGACTTTTCAGTCTTAAGGAGGTATCAATAACTCCAATACGAGTAGTATAGAAGGTTATCAATCCGTATTGGGATTAATTCTAAGCACGTAGAATTCAAGGCACTCAAGTAAGTTAAGCTAAATAAGTGAATTGTTGAGTTTTACTAACACCCTAACAAGATTAAGCAAATGAACAAGATGAAACAAACTAAGCAAGATATGAATTCAAATAATGGAAACGAATCCAAGGATGGCGTAATTGGATATAGGCTATTCCAAGTCTAATTCATGATGCTCATACACAATCAATGTTAATTTCCAAGTTTAAGATCCTAATCGTGACTAATCATCTCTCAAGGTACTAATCACCTATGCTAATTACTAATCCAAGATCAAATTCTCATTTGTGGACTCTTAATTAGCAAGCATTAATTTCATTAATCAAGATCACCTAAATAATCCCTTAGACAACTAATCTCTTAGGCTAAGAAGGGTATTTCTCTTAGAAAGCTCTCTTAGGCATTTCATCGAACACCTTGTGGGTGGGAAATGCCTTGGGATCAAGTTTGACTTTCTCAAGCACAATCAAGCATTAAACACACTCCCTAAGAGTAGGAAATTGATTATCTATCCCTAAGCATCATAAATCATTCATGGAAGTCACCTAATCCTAACCCATCCCTAGATCCTAGGAGACTACTCACTAATCATGATGGGTCCAACAAATCCTATGAAGAACATTTTAAATCCCTTGATTAGATGATTAGATGATTAAGAAAGAAGATTTAGAATAGATTGCATAAATTAAAAAGGAGAATCTCTCTTACAAAATACTTAGAACATTCAAAAAGAGGTTTTTTAGCATAAGAAAGACATAATCCAAGAAAAATTAGGTTTAGAGTATTTATAGTAGAGAGGGGCAAACCGGGTCGACCCGGGACAAACCGGGTACCGACCCGGTCGGGTCTGGGTCATGCTCAGTTTTCTGGTTCAGCACCGGTTGCAACGGATCGGTGTAAATCCTTGCCACAAACCGGTGCTTAGCTTCTCTCGGCACACCGCTTTGTTGCACCGGTTTGTGGGGGCCGGTGTTGACGTCCTAAAGCTACACACCGGACGCAACAGGTCGGTGTAGGGAAGCCCTGGGTCGGTGCTTAGCCTCTGGCCTCACACCGGTTTGTTGCACCGGTCGGATGTGATCGGTGTAGACATGTGGATCGGCGGCCAGTCAGACACTCTAGAGGGAATCGGCAATAACTTTTCAACTGTTCATCCGAATGACCTGATTTCACCTCCTGCGGAAAGGTGACCCTTTCCTCTACAATTCTCATGAACAAACCCACAACCAGATCCGATCGCATGCCCTTGGTCCAGCTTGTTCTTTCGGGAACTTGGTGCGACCCCTACATCTCCTTTTTGGTCCATAACTCCAATTGTTTCCATGAGCTTCCAAAGTACCTAAAACATATTCCAAAACATGCAAACACACCCTAGGACCTAGTATGAACACTCTAAACTCTAAATGAGACAAAACAATCGAGAAATGCTATGAAACTATATGCACATGAGGTGAAATCTAAGATAAATGAATGCATCAAGGGGGTAAAATATGAGGATATCAACTCCCCCAAACTTACTCTTTTGCTTGTCCTCAAGCAAACAAGAACAATTAGGGAGAGAGAGAGTTTGGAGCGGGAGCTCAAATCCACAAGTATCATCTAAAGAATTCAAACCCAATGTCTAAGTTGCAAGTTTTAAGATGCGATCAAACAAGTCTACTCAAAAAGAGTTAGCCATATCCTTCCCTACGCAAGTTCGAGCCTCAACCTACACAAGCACTCATATCGTCCAATCCTTTAACATTCATTTAATGGTTCGGGTGAATCATGTTCATGCAAGACAAGCGAATTCATTTGGCTATGGTGAAGGTCTTGAGATAAAGATGATCTCAAATGTGTGGGGTTACTCCAATGCAAGGGATCTCTCTATGAATGAGCAAGCTCTAGCAAAATGCTAAGAGTAAAAGGCAACCTATGCATACAAGGATAGATCCGCATATACCCAATGCCTAGAAATGTCTCTAACCCTAGCACATCTAACCATGAAGCCCCCAAACCTAAGCTACCATTTTGCCTTCAAGGCTTTTAGCCTTCATGTCCCACATATCTTTCTTCATTTTTCTCACTTGGAGGTTTTCTTCTTCTTCCATGAATCTTGTGGCTTTGTGCTTTTCTTGTTGTTCCCTTAGCTCTTCTTTCCTTCTTTTTCTTTGCTTTGCCTCGTCTTTCATAATTTGATGCCTTAGCCGATTTTTGGCATTTTCTTTTTTCGTTGAATTCCAAGAGGCTATAACTATTGCTTAGAGCTAACCTTATTGACTTGCACCAACCACTTCACATTATTTCCTTCCCCCTTTGCCTTCACGTCCTCCTTAGGACCCACTTCCTTCTCATTCCACAATCCCATTAGTCACTCACTTTTATTCATTCCACCCCAAGCCTTCCCTTTCCCGCAAACCTAACCTAGTCTAACCCTTGATGCTGGGTTAGATCTACATGCAAACCTATCCTTGTCGCCCTAAACTCAACACTTTTTGCCAAGCTTACTCGAAAAATTAGGCCTCGCATTCTCACACTAAAGATTTTGGCTTGAAAGGAGGGTAGGTTAAAGGTGAGGTTAACCGTTCCAATAAGGGGAATCAGCTATTTGGGCTAGCAAGAGAGTGGTGGAAAGGATAAGAGAGCCCAAATATGTATGTGGTATCCATGAATTCACTATGACATGCATGAACATGATAATTCCAAAGTTAAAATTACGGTTTTCACTTAAGTAGGACTGGAGTCAACTCGAAACATGCTTTGGCTAAGACCCTAGTAATGAAATGTGAGATCAAAATATGGTTCATCCTTGATTTCAAACACGAGATCAAAAGCATCAAACAACTAGCAACGAGGGCATTGGATCAAGCTCTTAAAATGATACTCTACAAGGAAAAATCATCATTGCTCCCTTTGTACGTGCAATGCAACCTATATGCTACTAAACTTGATCATATTCATGAAATGCAACTACATGCTTTCTTTTTGTATTTTCAAAATTATTTTTGATTTTTTTGATTGTTTTATATGCCTTAGATGAATGCATGGGACTCAAAATGCAAAAATCAAAAATAAGACCAAAATAAACATGATTAGAAACCGGTCCTTTCCCCAAACTTAAATCACACCGTCCCGGTGTGAAATAAATTTAAGGAAAGAACCAAAAACAAAAGACAAAGACGACTATAGAATGCAAAACTCAAGAAAAATTAAAAAAATTTTACAAGGTGTTTTGGAGTGTTACCTAGAAACTTTGGGATGGGGATGAAGACCCTATGGAGAGTGACGGGTTACTAGAACATGGAGACATGGATCTCATGGCTTTCCTCTTTGCCGCTTTCTCTCCACGTGCCGAGGAGTGGCTCGTCTCTTCGTGAGCCATCGTTCCTCCTTCAAGCATTGAGTGGCTTAGATCCAAGTCACCGCCTTTTTCTTCTCGGGCTCTAGATGTGATGGCCTCACCGTCCCCCTTGAGCGCTTTGATTGTTTGCCCCATAGTCTTCACCGTCTTCCTTAATCCCTTTATCACCTTTGCCATCTTGTTCATGCTTTGATCTTGCCGTTTGCACCAACGTTGGAGGAGTCGAATTTGATTGTGGGGCATGGTTCGTGGCTAAGTTAGGCATGGTTCCATCAAATGGATCGAAGTGATAGCGTTCACAACCATAGATGGGTGGTGACTCATTGGCCGCTTCATTTTCGGAACCAAGGGACTCTTCGGAGTTGTCGTTAGTCGAGGGCGTGCGCTTCTTTGCTACTCTCGTGCGGAAAGCGTCAATCGGTGGGTCGATGATTCGGTTGTAGAGATTCTCCTTGGTGGGATAGAAGAGGATATTCGTTGGTTCTCCAAGGTTGGTGAGGGCGGTATTGGGCAACAACACTTGCGCTTGACATGTGGGGTTAAGCCTAAGATTGTAGGCAAATTTATCTCCGACCTTCCCTTTGAAGAAACGGGTCCTTGCAAGGTAAGCTTCATCCAATAACTTCCACTCAACTTTGTTGCCCGATAGTTTGATCCCTTTTGCCTTGAGAATGGGCGTTATAAGCCATCTGATGCTCAATGCGGCCTTCTTCGCCTTTGTTTCCCAAGCCCAATTTTTGTAAAAGAGCAAGTGTCTCACCAAAAGAGTGGCGAGACAAGGAGTTTTCTCATTGTCGTTGAACTCTTTCCCGTCGCGGAGCTTTGTGAGGAGAGGCTTTAACCCGAGACCTATCAATTCCATTTCTTCACTTGCAACCGTGCCAAACTCGACCTTGGCGTAGAATAGGTGAGCCAATGCTTTGTGTACATACCGAAGGGCGGGGTTTCTAATGTTGGTGTTCTTGGAAGTGCCGGGTTCATAGTCTCCGGAGGCAATTGTCGCCCAAAGGCGCGGAAGCTCATGCTTGGGGTAGTGAAAGTGTTGTTCACCGTAGGTGCCTTCTTCCTCGAATCCAAAGATCTCACAAAGCTCATTGAAAGCGACTCTATATGTCGTTTGGTCTATGTCGAACTCTAGAACTCCGAAGCCGGTTCTCTTGTCTGCTTTCTTATATCCCAATCCATAGAAGGCCGCTCTAAGAGTCGCAAAGAACTTGCAAGTGAGAATTTGGTGAGCTTCATCTTTCATCTTCATGAACTTCCCAAGCCCCATGTTTCCAAAGGTAAGAGCGACATCCTCGTATATACCCATCTTTGTTAGAACCACCGGGTCCACGAACTGCCCTTGCTCGAATTTCATTCCCATGAATTTCTCGAAGTATTCCTCCTCGGTTGGTTCCCTCTCCCGCTCTTCCTCACACGAACTTTCTTCTTCTTGGATAATACCCTTCCCCTTTGTTTTTGAACTTGTTACTAGAGCAAGCTCACTTCCCTTAACTTTCGAGCTTGTTGCCTTCCCTTTTCCCACGGCTTGAGATCCTTTAGCCACAGCCTTGCCTTTGGTTTGGGACACTTTGGCAACAGCCTTATCCTTGTTCTTTGGTTGAGCCTTGGTCATGGTTTGCTTTGGTGCAGCCTTTTCCCTACCCATGGCTCCTACAATTATCTCAATACCCACATGAGTCCCAAGGAGCAAAGATATGGCACTTCCAATTTCAAGAGAAGGTGACCAAGAGGTAAATGCAACATTCATGACCAAGAGATTAAATTTTTGAAATCACAATCCTAAATCCTCAAAATAAAATTTGCAAAATTTTAATTAAAGAGGCAAAGTTCTCTAGGTGTGGTGGATGGTTTCAAAATTTTAATTGAATTCTCAACGGTTCAACATTTAATCTCAAGCTAGTGCAAAAATCTCAAGATCTCAAAATTGCTCAAATGGAGCACAAATTGGCACAAGATCCACCAAACCTAACTATTTTCTAGCCTAATCCCAAGGTCTAAGCATAAGTGAAGGCAATTTCCAAACAAAATCACAAAATCTCTACTCAAGAACAAGCTTATCAAGTTAAAGAAAGCATGAGCTAAATACCTTGGGAATGAGTGCTCAATCAATAAAAACGTTGGTGGATCCACAAAGAGAAGAGAAAATTGAGAATTTAGCAACTTGAATCAACAATTTTGAGCAAGTAGGGAGAAAGTTATGAAGAAACAAAAATGAAGGTGAGAGGAAATATGGGGGCTACGAAAATGGAGAGAAAAAGAGTGGGGAAGATGGGTTTTTCTCTTACCTGGTGGGGACCACTTACCTTTGGATTTTAGATCTGGTCAAACTTGTTTGAATTTTGGTCAACACCGATCAGCACCTCTTGCAACAGATCGGTGCAACGAACCGGTGCTAGAAACTTGGGCCACCTCGTCTTCATTCAACACCGCGCGGGACAGATCGGTGCAACGAACCGGTGCTTAAGGCAAAAACGTTATGGTCTCACACCGACTTGTTGCACCGCTTGGTGGGGATCGGTGTGAATTCTTGAGGCAGCACACCGCTCCGTTGCACCGCTTGGTGGGGATCGGTGTAGACATCCTGAAACTACACACCGCTTTGTTGCACCGCTTGGTGGGGATCGGTGTAGACCTAGCTCTTCTTCCCAACTCCCTTATTTGCAACCCATGATTTCTTAGACCTTGGAGCCCCTAAAGACACTTAGCAAAACATCAAAACGAACTATGAAAACGAGAAAATAAGGATTTAAAAGTATGTACGAGGATAAGCTTGGGGTGTCTCCCAAGAGCACTTTGTTTAGAGTCTCTAAGTTTGACTTCGGTTACCCGCTTAGGCGGAAGGTGGAACGTCATTGAGAGGGCGTGAGGTCCCTTCTCCAATGAAGTCATTGGCGAGATATGGCTTGAGCCTTTGCCCATTTGCGACGAACTCTTCACCGCTCTTGTTCACGAGAACGATTGCCCCATATGGCCGTACCTCCTTGATTCTAAACGGACCGGACCACCTAGACTTGAGTTTCCCGGGAAACAGCTTCAACCGGGAATTGAACAATAGCACTTGGTCTCCGGTTCTAAACTCCTTTCGCACAAGGTTTTTGTCATGAAACGCCTTGGTTCGCTCCTTGTAAATCTTCGAACTCTCATAGGCCTCTAGCCTAATCTCCTCGAGCTCTTGGAGCTGAATCGAACGTCTTTCTTGCGCGGTTTTGAGATCAAAGTTGAGAAGTTAACCGCCCATAACGCTTTGTACTCCAACTCTACCGGCAAGTGACAAGATTTCCCATAAAGAAGATTGAATGGGGTCGTTCCAATGGGAGTCTTATAAGCGGTTTGATAGGCCCACAATGCGTCATCGAGTTTCACGGACCAATCCTTTCTTAAGCTCCCAACGGTCTTCTCTAAAATCGCCTTGATTTGCCGGTTAGAAACCTCCACTTGCCCACTCGTTTGGGGGTGATAAGGTGTGGCCACCTTGTGTTTGACTCCATGCCTTTTGAGCAAGCTCTCAGACACCTTGTTTATGAAATGGCTCCCTCCATCCCTTATTACAACCCTTGGGACACCAAACCGCGGGAAGATTATCGTTTTGAACAACTTGAGTACCACCTTTGCATCATTTGTCGGGCTAGCAATCGCCTCGACCCATTTAGATACATAATCCACCGCCACTAAGATATATTGGTTTCCATATGAAGAGGGGAACGGTCGCATGAAATCTATTCCCCACACATCAAAAAGTTCCACTTCGAGGATCGGGTTTTGAGGCATCTCATCTCTTCTACTAATATTCCCCTTTCTTTGGCAAGCGTCACAAGTGGAGACAAAAGCGTGTGCATCCTTGAATAGACTCGGCCACCAAAAACCGGATTGTAGAACCTTTGTCGACGTCTTGAATGAAGCGAAGTTACCGCCATATGATGAACCGTGACAATGAAACAAAATCCCGTTGACCTCTTCTTCCGGGACGCACCGTCGGTATAGACCATCCGAGCACAACTTGTAGAGGAACGGCTCATCCCAATAGAACCGAGTGACATCATGGAAGAACTTCTTCCTCTTGTATCCTTCCAACCTCGGCGGCTCTCTTCCGCATGCCAAGTAGTTGACATAATCTGCGTACCAAGGGAGCTTATCATCTTCTAGACCGCTTGCGCCTTCGATACCTTTCACCGCCTCAATCCCCTTTCTCAACACGCTAACNCCTCGACCCATTTAGATACATAATCCACCGCCACTAAGATATATTGGTTCCCATATGAAGAGGGGAACGGTCGCATGAAATCTATTCCCCACACATCAAAAAGTTCCACTTCGAGGATCGGGTTTTGAGGCATCTCATCTCTTCTACTAATATTCCCCTTTCTTTGGCAAGCGTCACAAGTGGAGACAAAAGCGTGTGCATCCTTGAATAGACTCGGCCACCAAAAACCGGATTGTAGAACCTTTGTCGACGTCTTGAATGAAGCGAAGTGACCGCCATATGATGAACCGTGACAATGAAATAAAATCCCGTTGACCTCTTCTTCCGGGACCGTGACAATGAACCGTGACGCACCGTCGGTATAGACCATCCGAGCACAACTTGTAGAGGAACGGCTCATCCCAATAGAACCGAGTGACATCATGGAAGAACTTCTTCCTCTTGTATCCCTCCAACCTCGGCGGCTCTCTTCCGCATGCCAAGTAGTTGACAAAATCTGCGTACCAAGGGAGCTTATCATCTTCTAGACCGCTTGCACCTTCGATACCTTTCACCGCCTCAATCCCCTTTCTCAACACGCTAACAACCATGAGACTCTCCTCGAGGAGCTTGTCATCAATTGGGACAAGGTCCTCAATCCTCATTCTAGACAAGTGATCCGCTACCCCATTCTTTATTCCTTTCTTGTCAACTATCTCCAAGTCAAACTCTTGTAGGAGTAAGATCCAACGGAGTAGCCTTGGCTTCGTGTCTTTCTTGGCGTGAATGTATCTCAAGGCCGCGTGATCCGTGTAGACAATCACCTTTGAACCTACAACATAGGACCGAAACTTTTCCATAGCGAAAACCACCGCCAACAACTCCTTCTCCGTAGTAGCATATCGAGCTTGGGTTTCATCCAAGGTCCTACTTGCATAGTAGATGACATTGGTCTTCTTGTCCCTCCTTTGCTCTAAGACAGCTCCAACCGCGAAATCACTCGCGTCACACATGATCTCAAAAGAAAGATCCCAATCCGGGGCTTGGACTATGGGAGCACTAACCAACGCTTTCTTTATCTCCAAGAACGCCACCATACACTCCTCATCAAGACTGAACTCAACTTCCTCGCAAAGTAGCCTAGTGAGAGGCCTTGTGATCTTCGAGAAATCTTTTATGAAGCGACGGTAGAAGCCCGCGTGCCCCAAGAAGCTTCGGACATCTTTCACCGTCTTTGGCGGTTCCAAACTCACCATCACCTCAATCTTGGCCTTGTCCACTTCAATACCCCTTTCCGAGATCTTGTGGCCTAGCACGATGCCTTCCCGCACCATAAAGTGGCATTTCTCCCAATTCAACACCAAGTTTGTCTCCTCGCACCTCGTAAGCACCCTACAAAGATTGGACAAACAAGAAGAAAACGAGGAACCATAGACCGAGAAGTCGTCCATAAAGACCTCG
>PKMM01042974.1:157545-187797 GCA_002933915.1 Eutrema heterophyllum | reverse complement strand
TGGCTTCCTCCGTTCGTCTTTGCCTCCTTTGGCTCACTCGAGATACGACATCATCATGGCGATAATTATCATCAGCCTCCTCGTCTCTTAGCCGTCTCGGTGGATCTCTTCTTGGAGGTCGCCTTTGCTCGTCTTCTACACGTGGTGGCTTTGGCCGTTTTTCATCTCTCCTTGCAACCAAATTTCGTGGTGGTCTTAGTTGTGCTTCTTCCCTATCCAACTTGGCTGTCTCAGCCCTCAAAATCTGTTGCCACTCAGCAAGCGTAAGCTCACGTTGCATTGATCCCATTTTGTTTTTCTTTTTTTTTGATTTTTTTCTTGATCCGTTTTCTTTCGCTTCTTTTTTTTGTTTTTAATGTTTTTTTTTTTATGGATCTTCTTTGTTTTTTTTTTATAAAAGATGACAAGAAGAAGAAGAAGAAAAACGTGAAGGATGAGAGGATGATAAGATGGTAAGAAATTGTAAACGAATACCGAATTCCTCGAGTGTGCTCTGATACCACTTGATACGATCCCGGGAAGGATTTTCACTCGAAGGCGGTAGAGGGGATAAGCTCGTCTCTTGAGAAACGATGAAGCTTCTAAGAACAAGGATGTGGAGCGGTTAGTCGCACAGAAGTGGCGGAATACTTCTGATTTACTAGAACGAATCTCTTAGATATAACTCACTAAGGGAATCGGTTTTGGAACACTAGATATGACACACTAGTTTCGGTTTTTGATCAAGGATATTACACACCTTAGATCAAACCTTTGAGAATCACTCTCAAATAAAACAAGAGATTTTCTCTCTCTCACAAAATGCTCACGGCAAAAGGGGGTTTAATTTCAAAGTTGTTCAATCTTCATTTCACATACTTAACATTACATATATAACAAAGAAGTAACTTAACTCTAGCTAGAAAACTAACTATAGTTGAGTAAACATACTCATGAAAGTATGCAGAAATTAAGGGAAAAGAAAGCACACTTGCATATGTTACAATCAAAGACAAAGTCAAACAAATCAACTTGCAACTTGTGGCTGCGAAATGAACAGTACCATTGCTACAGTACACACGATTTTTGTAGCTGTTTGGAGCAGTGTTAGATCATTTGATTTCTCCATTGGGCTGTGCTTGGGCTGCTGGATTGTTTGGGTTTAGACACACAAAACATTGCTGGTTGCTGGACTTGGTTCTTGGGCTTGTACTTCACAAAAACAAGTGAAGACTCCCTCTTGGAGTGGTTGTTGCTGGGCCAAGACATGATCATGTATCAAGTTCCAAATGCCCTGAGTTAGCCCATCTATTGCCTTAGGCGATTTCTTGTAGTTTGAAATCGTTTTTAGAGGCTTAGCTCTCTTTGGATACGCTCTCATTGTTCGGTCGTTATTGGGTGATTGGCAAGTCGGATTGAGACGTTCTTGGAGGTTCTGGAAACTAGACTCCGAGAGATTTCTTTTCATATGTGGCTCGTTTCCTGAGGAGACGTGAGCAGGTAGCGACGTTGGTTTGAATAACGCCTTCGACTGTGAGCTTTTCCTTAAAACGTTTTCTTCATTTGCCTCACGTTTAAGATCATGGGTTACAAGCTCGGCTCCAAACTGATCCTCCTGGCTGCTGTTGTCTATGATCATGTCCAGGATCATATCACTTAGCCTTTTAGGGAGCGGTTTGAGGTCCACCTTAGGTGCCTTGAGCTCACTCCAATCGTCATCGTTGCTAGACTTACCATTGCTAGCATCTATCTCGTCCTCCACTTGATCCACTTGCATAGCGAAGCTCTCGTGAACCGAAACCATGTTTGACCCATCTCCACAATTAGTCACTTGACTACCCAACTCAATGAACGGAGTCTCTCTATCAACCGGCTTATGTGAGTCCAAAAGTAGCTTGTACCCTTCGCTTTCCTCACTCAAATGCCCATGTTCGCCTTGTTCTTGTGTCAAAGCCACTTGTAACCCATCTTCAAGACTCATCTCTTCAAGTAGCTCATCCGCGAGCTCGTCCATCGTCTCAATGTAGAAGCATTGACCGTCAATTGTGGGCTTCTTCATGACATCATTGATGTTGAACTCAAGCACCTCATCTTTACCTAAATGCAAATCAATCTTCCCCTTTCTCACGTCGATGATAGCTCCCGCGGTTGCCAAAAACGGCCTCCCAAAGATGAGTGGATCTTTAGGCTCTTCATCCATCTCAAGCATAACAAAGTCCGTTGGGACAATGAAATCTCTAACCATGATTGGTAGATCCTCAAGCAAACCGATGGGTACTCTCACGCTTCTATCCGCCAAGATCAAAGATATGTCGCAAGCTTTGTACGTCGTGAAGCCTAATCTTTTAGCAACCGAGAACGGCATTAGACTCACACTAGCACCCAAATCACAAAGACAATTATCGAATGCCGAGTGAAGGAACCGGGATCTCCAAGCTTCTTGGGTACCACCTTCTTTTGGATGATGGCACTACATTCATGAGTCAAAATCACCATGGATTCCATCTTTTGCTCTTTCCTTTACCGCATCCTTGAGAAATTTAGCATATTGGGGGTACAAGTAGAAATGCGTCAACCAATGGCATTGTAAGCTCCACTTTCTCCATTTGCCTATCAAACACCGCCTTGTACTTTTCCAACAATTGCTTCTTGAATCGCCCGGGAAATGGTAGCTTAGGAACGTAGGGCTTAGGGACGAACACATTCTTCTTCGGCATCTCTTGAGCAACAACAACCCTAGGCCTGACCTTTTCAACCTCTTTACCCTTGTCTTGATCTCTCACTACCACGTCTTTAACCAAGTCTTCATCTTCTTGAAGTTCCACCCCCCCCACCGTGGTTCTCAACGTCCTCGTTGAGAGTAGGAGGAGCTATTCTAGTTGGCAAAACCGTTCCACTCCGTAGGGCGATGGCGTTGACGTACTCCTTGGGGTTGGTCTCGGACTTGCCCGGAAGTTGACCTTGTGGTCGTGAAGAAGAAGCAACGCCTTTGGTCTCCATTTGTTTTACCTTGGAGTTCAAAGCCTCAATCTTGGTGTTGAGGTCGTTGTATGAGCAATCTACCTGCGTATTGATTTCCGCTTGTCCCTTTAGTAATTGTTGGAACATAGAGCTCAAGTCAAGCTCTTGCGGTTTAGACGTAGATGCGTGACCTTGGGGTATAAACCCTTGTTGTTGTTGAAAACCGGGTGGTGCAAAAGCTTGTTTTTGTGGAAATCCGGTTTGGTTTCCTTGGTAGTTATTCTTGGGAACGAAATCTTGGTTTGAGTTAGAGGCTTGACCTTGTTGTTGATTGAATTGCTTTTGTTGAGGGGCTTGGTTCCCTTGTTGTGGAGGGTACACTTGGTCTTGTGGATTCTCAACATTCATGTTCCGGTAAGAGAAGTTGGGATGGTTTCTATAGTTGTGATTGAACCCTTGTCTTTGGTAATTCCCTTGGTTCCCAACGTAGTTCACTTCCTCTTGTGTGTCGACGGCTTCCTCTTGATAGCAACCTTGATTATCTTCGTAATCACCAATGAAATGAACCGCTTTTTGAGACTCTTTTTTAGTAGCCTCAAGAAGTTTATCTATCAAGGATGCTTGCTTATCCATCTTTTCTCATTAAGTGCCTTCATGTCTTTGGCTCTCTTGTTCTCATCAAAGTTGCTTGTGGTCCTTGTGGCACTGTCATAATCGTCGCCATAGGTCCCATCACTAGTAGCCAAGTTTTCCACAAGCTTCATTGCTTCCTCAACATCTTTAGCCAAGAAATTACCATTCGATGCCGTATCGAGTAGCATTCGAATCTTAGGCAAAGCACCCAGGTATAGAGTACTTAAGAGAGAGGCGTTGCTAAAGCCATGATGGGGGCATTGAGATGTGTAGCCTCTAAATCTTTCCCAAGCCTCGTTGAAAGACTCACTGGACCGTTGTGTGAAGCCTGATATCTCGTTGCGAAGCTTGGCGGTTCTAGCCGGTGAAAATAATTTGGCAAGAAACGCACATTTGCAATCATCCCAAGAAGTGATAGAGCCTTGGGGTAAGCTCTTTTCCCATTGGTGAGCCTTGTCACCTAGAGAGAACGGGAAGAGACGAAGTTTGAAACCATCTTCGGAGACTCCATTGATCTTAGTGAGACCACATATTCGGTCAAATTGGTCTATGTGGTCCAATGGATCTTCCATTGACAACCCATGAAACTTGTTAGCTTGAACCATGTTGATTAACCCCGGTTTGACCTCAAAGTTATTGTTTTCTACCGGAGGTGGTTGAATCCCTTGGCGATTTTGGTGTGCATTCGCCGCATCACCTTCTCCAACAACATGCCGAGCCCTAGGTGGATGGTTTGGACGGATTGGGTGGTGATAATTTCCATTGCCGCCACCTCCTTGGTTGTTCCCATTTCCATTCCCACCGTTCCTTTGGTGTGGAATGTTATCGTGAATGGTCCCAAGTGGAACATCGTCAAAATTCTCCATTTCGTTGCCAACCGTTGCTTGTACTCTCACGCGGCTTCGTCGTGCTCTTGAACCCCTTTGAATTTGATCAATATCGTCCCTCGGTTCTACGAGATTAGTATTGCCACGGGAACGGGTATGCATACACCTATAGAGAGCAAAAGCAATAGGAAGGAAAAAAGATTAGTAACTTGGTAGAATGTAATACTTAAGCTCACAAAGAACCTAAATCTCAATGTTAAAATCAAATCCTAATATGGCAACGGCGCCAAATTGATACTAAGACTTTTCGGTCTTAAGGAGGTATCAATAACTCCAATACGAGTAGTATAGAAGGTTATCAATCCATATTGGGATTAATTCTAAGCACGTATAATTCAAGGCACTCAAGTAAGTTAACCTAAATAAGTGAATTGTTGAGTTTTACTAACACCCTAACAAGATTAAGCAAATGAACAAGATGAAACAAACTAAGCAAGATATGAATTCAAATAATGGAAACGAATCCAAGGATGGGGTAATTGGATATAGGCTATTCCAAGTCTAATTCATGATGCTCATACACAATCAAGGTTAATTTCCAAGTTTAAGATCCTAATCGTGACTAATCCTCTCTCAAGGTACTAATCACCTATGCTAATTACTAATCCAAGATCAAATTCTCATTTGTGGACTCTTAATTAGCAAGCATTAATTTCATTAATCAAGATCACCTAAATAATCCCTTAGACAACTAATCTCTTAGGCTAAGAAGGGTATTTCTCTTAGAAAGCTCTCTTAGACATTTCATCGAACACCTTGTGGGTGGGAAATGTCTTGGGATCAAGTTTGACTTTCTCAAGCACAATCAAGCATTAAACACACTCCCTAAGAGTAGGAAATTGATTATCTATCCCTAAGCATCATAAATCATTCATGGAAGTCACCTAATCCTAACCCATCCCTAGATCCTAGGAGACTACTCACTAATCATGATGGGTCCAACAAATCCTATGAAGAACATGTTAAATCCCTTGATTAGATGATTAGATGATTAAGAAAGAAGATTTAGAATAGATTGCATAAATTAAAAAGGAGAATCTCTCTTACAAAATACATAGAACATTCAAAAAGAGGTTTTTTAGCATAAGAAAGACATAATCCAAGAAAATTTAGGTTTAGAGTATTTATAGTAGAGAGGGGCGAACCGGGTCGACCTAGGACAAACCGGGTACCGACCCGGTCGGGTCTGGGTCATGCTCAGTTTTCTGGTTCAGCACCGGTTGCAATGGATCGGTGTAAATCCTTGCCACAAACCAGTGCTTAGCTTCTGTCGGCACACTGCTTTGTTGCACCGGTTTGTGGGGGCCGGTGTTGACGTCCTGAAGATGCACACCGGACGCAACAGGTCGGTGTAGGGAAGCCCTGGGTCGGTGCTTAGCCTCTGGCCTCACACCGGTTTGTTGCACCGGTCGGATGTGATCGGTGTAGACATGTGGATCGGCGGCCAGTCAGACACTCTAGAGGGAATCGGCAAGGTGACCCTTTCCTCTACAACTCTCATGAACAAACCCACAGCCAGGTCTGATCGCATGCCCTTCGTCCAGCTTGTTCTTTCGGACACTTGGTGCGACCCCTACATCTCCTTTTTGGTCCATAACTCCAATTGTTTCCATGAGCTTCCAAAGTACCTAAAACATATTCCAAAACATGCAAACACACCCTAAGACCTAGTATGAATACTCTAAACTCTAAATGAGACAAAACAATCGAGAAATGCTATGAAACTATATGCACATAAGGTGAAATCTAAGATAAATGAATGCATCAAGGGGGTAAAATATGAGGATATCACTAGATACCCTTCAGAAACACCAGCGTTATCCACAGAAAAAACAGGTCCGCAAATCGCAGGGTATCGATCGATACTAGGTGAATGTCGATCGATACCAACACCTGCAGTTCGTGAAAATTGCAGATTTTCGGCAGGAGCACTTTGAAATCCAGTCTCGATGAAGTAGATGTTCTCCTCTTATAAGAAGTCATCAATAGGCACGTCTTCATCGATCCTTATCCGCGAGAGATGGTCAGCTACCCCATTCTCTATGCCCTTCTTGTCCTTGACCTCAATATCAAAGCCTTGAAGCAAAAGGACCCAACGACAAATGCGAGGTTTGAGATCCTTATTCTGTAGCAGATATTTGAGAGCAGCATGATCTGTATGAACAATCACTTTGCTCCCAATCAAGTAGGACCAAAATTTCTCAAAGGAGAAAACGACTGCAAGTAATTCCTTCTTTGTAGTGTTGTAGTTACGCTGAGTATCATCCAACGTCCTGCTGGCATAGTAGAGAACATGCAGCTTCTTATCCTTCCTCTGACCCAAAACAGAACACACTGCAAAGTCACTAGCGTCGCACATAATCTCAAAAGGCAGAGTCCAATCCGGAGGTTGCACAATAGGAGCACTCACCAACGCCTTCTTAATCTCCTCAAAAGCTACAAGGCACTCAGGGGTGAAGTCCAATTTGACCTCCTTGCACAATAGGGCGGTGAGTGGGCGGGCTAGTTTTGAGAAATCCTTGATGAATCTCCTGTAAAACCCAACATGACCAAGGAAACTTCGAATGTCCTTCACAGATGTCGGTGGTTGGAGGCTTGTCATGACTTGAATCTTGGCTTTGTCAACCNGTCACTAGCGTCGCACATAATCTCAAAAGGCAGAGTCCAATCCGGAGGTTGCACAATAGGAGCACTCACCAACGCCTTCTTAATCTCCTCAAAAGCTACAAGGCGCTCAGGGGTGAAGTCGAATTTGACCTCCTTGCACAATAGGGCGGTGAGTGGGCGGGCTAGTTTTGAGAAATCCTTGATGAATCTCCTGTAAAACCCAACATGACCAAAGAAACTTCGAATGTCCTTCACAGATGTCGGTGGTTGGAGGCTTGTCATGACTTGAATCTTGGCTTTGTCAACCTCTATCCCAGCCTCAGAAACCCTGTGCCCAAGAACGATGCCATCATGAACCATAAAGTGACACTTTTCCCAATTAATGACCAAGTGTTTCTCTTCACACCTCTATAGCACCTTGCACAAGTTATCCAGACAGCTCTTGAATGATGATCCATACACTGAAAAATCATCCATGAATACCTCCATGAAGTCCTCAATCATGTCTGTGAAGATAGACATCATGCATCTCTGAAAGGTGGCTGGAGCATTACATAATCCAAAGGGCATTCTTCTGTAGGCGAATGTGCCATAAGGACATGTAAAGGTCGTCTTCCCTTTGTCATCTGGATGTATCGGAATCTGAAAGAAACCTGAGTATTCATCGAGAAAACAGTAGTATGGATGACTCACCAACCTCTCCAACATCTGATCAATGAATGGTAATGGGAAGTGATCTTTCCTTGTGGCTGCATTCAACTTCCTTTAGTCAATACACATTCGATGCCCAGTGATTGTCCTTGTAGGGATCAGCTCATCCTTCTCATTCTTCACCACAGTGATCCCTCCTTTCTTAGGCACAACGTGAACTGGACTGACCCAAGAGCTGTATGAAATGGCATAGATAACCCCTGCTTCCAAGAGCTTCATCACCTCCTTCTTGACCACTTCTTTCAGGTTCGGATTCAGTCTCATATGATGCTCAATCGAAGACTTTGACTCGTCCTCAAGGTGAATCATATGCATGCACAAGTTTGGAGATATACCTGAAATGTCATCAAGAGAATAGCCAAGAGTTTGCGATACTTTCGCAGCTTGCTCAGCAGTAAGGTAATCTCTGTGTTGTTTAAGGAAGCATTAATGATCACTGGGTATGTGGAATTCGAACCAAGAAAAACATACCTCAAATTGGCTGGAAGTGGTTTGAGTTCCACCTTAGGAGCCTTCTCCTCACTCCAATCACCAAGCACAGCAGCCTTCGCAGAAGTTTCGGCCAACTTCTCTTGTGATCGCGGATGGTGTAGATCGATACCCTCAGTGGTGTCGGTCGATACTGCTCTAGTTGTGTCGAGCAGCATGGCATATCCAGCAGCAACATCACTCAAGTACACCTTTGAATCAGCTGAACAGACCAACGCCCTCTCTAATGGATCCTCATGATGCATCTCCATAAAATACTCTTCAGCTATGTCACTGAAGGTATCAACAAATAAAGTCTGCCCATCGATGGTTGGTCTCTTCATCATCTTCTCCATGTTAAAAGTCATGACCAAATCACCGATGTTAAGAGCTATCTTCCCATTCTTGCAATCAATCAAAGCACCAGCTGTCGCTAGGAATGGCCTTCCCAGAATAAGAGGATCTCTGAGCTCTGCATCAGACTCCAGGACAATGAAGTCAGTTGGGATCAAGCAATTCCCAATTTTAATCGGAACATCTTCGAGCAATCCTTTGGGAAGTCTAACTGAGCGGTCAGCATGTATCAGTGAGATCCTAGTGGACTTGAAGTCTGTCATCCCCATCCGTTGAGCAACTGAGTATGGCATGAGGTTCACACTTGAGCCAAGATAACATAGAGAACGCTCAAATCTTTCGGTGAAGATCGTACAATCCAACACAAAACTCCCTGGATCTGGTAGCTTCTTTGGGATCTTGTTGGTCAGAATCGCACTGCACTCATGAGTAATCATCAAGACACCTTCCTCAAGGTTCACATTGCTTGATACCATCCTCTTGACATATCTCCTGAAGGCTGAGGAAGTCTTGATAGCATCGACAAAAGGAAGCTCAACAATCAACTTATTTATTATTTCCTTGCATCTAGAGTCTTCCACCTCCTTCTTAGTCTTCCCAATAGGCCTAGGTGATAGATAGATTTTTGTGTTATGTTCATATCAATTCCTCTATGCTTGTCATTGTAGCATAAGAGGTGTCAATCCATAGGGGTTAAGATCAATGCACTAAGAATACATGAACCTTCCTAAGCTAGAGCAAATGTTTTTGGGTTTTTATGTTTTTAGATCAAGAAAGTAAAATGCAAGAAAGAAAACAAAGGCTAGAAGTGTTGGAAAATGAATTAACTATCAAGAAGATGATTAATGAACAAACAATGATGATTTAGATTGAATTAAACACTATCCTAGAACATGGAATTCACAATTATAACTAATCCACTCTCGTGGCACTAATCCCTATAGGGACAGAGACAAATACCGATCCATCATACCGACCCATCATGGGTCGGTACACTCCTCTCCTTTTGCTGTTTTTGCCTTGGCCATCTCTTCTTGCACTCAACTCCGATTTGGTTTTGTTCGGTGACTTCCAATCCTCCTAAAGTGTCTCCAAGCACCTGGAAAAAGACCCCAAAACATGCAATACTCACTATGACTTAATGCAACCTAGCTAAACTCTAATTTAGACCAAAACACTAAGGAAAACGATGATTATGCATGCATGCGACTAAAAACGCTAAGTAAAATGCATGCTAAACAAGTAAAATATGAGAATATCACTAGGGTAAGGTATCCTCGGTTTGTAAACCCTCTCTGGTGTCAACTCAGGTGTCTTCTCGACTGCAGGGTCAGTGTCGATCGATACAGGGGTGGTATCGATCGATACACAGGGTTTTGAGATGTCTCGTGAAAGTATCTGCACTGGTGTCGATTGACATTGGGTGGTGTCGGTCGATACCCTAGGAGTTTCTGAATCCTCATCGTCAAGATCGACGAAATTTCCTGCAATTAGGCCAATTTTCACTCCTGGATTGACCTCTTTTCCATTCCTCAAGGTGATTGCATTGATGTATGCCCTTGGATCTTCTGTTTTCCCTGGAAGAAAACCTTCTTGCCTCTTCATAGCACTTGCAGTTTGGGCACCCTGAGTTTCCAGCTTCTTCTGATGAATACTGAGAGCCTCGATCTTTCCACTCATATCTGTGTACATAGCATCCATCTTCCCATTGAAATCCATTGTTATCTTCTGTTGTCCTTGAATAAGCTGCTCAAGCATAGACTCAACCTTGCTCTCTGGGGTTTTAGCAGGCAGAGGTTAATAAGGCGAACTCCCATAGTTCCTGGTATAGCCACTGCTCTGCAATGGTTTCTGGACAAATTGATTTGACCCAAAACCAGTTGGATTGACGTCAGACTTGTACCCTCCTTGCTGAGCATTGTTGGTGAAGTTTCTGTTGTTGTTCTGGTGGTATTGATTTCTCTGACCTTGAAAACCAGAACCACCAATGTAGTTAACATCTTCCACTTCATCTTCATTGAAAATCTCAACCTCATCAGCAAAATGAACAGCCTTCATCGCCTTGCCCATCAAAAGATTGTGCATAGAATTCAAATTAGCTTGAACCTCAGCAATCTGCGATCCATCCATGCTACTAGCTTGCTTCTTGCGCTCCATGTCTGCATTCTTGGTGCTATTGCGAGACGCTAAGTTCTCAATAAGCACATAAGCATCATCAGGATACCTGGTATTGAAATTTCCATTGCTCGCAGCATCCAAAGCCATTTGATACCTCTAATCAATCCCTCTGAAGAAGAGACCCAGCAACTGAACTTTAGTGAAACCGTGATGTGGACAATCCCTTTGATACAACATGAATCTCACCCAAGCAGCCTTAAATGCTTTAGTCGTTCCCTGAGAAAACTGGGAGATCTTGCTCCTAAGCTCCTCGGATCTTGCATCATCATAGAAAATTTTCAAGAATGCATTCTTAGTCTCTTCCCTGGTAGTCAGTGATCCAAGAGGTAACTGAAGCCAATAAGCTGCATCTCCACCAAGAGAGTATGGAAAAAGCTTACAGATGAGGTAATCGTTGGACACTCCATTGTACTTCATGCTAGTGACCAAGTCCTCAAACCTCTCAATGTGATCCATAGGGTGTTCATGAGAAAGACCAGGAAAAGGGTGCTGACCCATAAGAGCTGAAATCTAATGGCGAATTTAGAGTCCCCAGCAACGGCGCCAAATTTTGATATAGCACAAAAGTAATACCCTAAAGTACTAACAGCTTTGTCGATTGTAGTATTTAGGGGTCGAATCCACAGAGACTCAAGAATCACATAATAAATTTTAAAGGTTCGAATTAAGCTAAGTGATCAATGTAATTGAAAGCAATAACGTAAATTAAACGGTTGTAAGTTCGATGGAGGAAAGATAGGTTCAGGGTATTTCTCAGGAAATCAGAGAATGCAGATAAACTAACTGGTCAGGGTTCAGGTTAAGCCCGGTTCTTGAACTCAAATCACTAAGCTATAACTAACCAACTGTCGTTGCGAGAGTTATCTAAATTCAAATCTTATAATTCCAAATCTCTTTGCAAATCCTAAAGACTAAACTAGCTTTAAGTCCAGGTTTGATCTGTTCACAAAAACAACTAAACCAAATCTCTTTGCAAATAGTTATTTTGCTCACCCTAGATTCTATCAGATTATCAATTGCACTGTCGTGCCTAATCGATCAACCTAAGATCTAAGTTCCATGTGATCAGTCTAGAATTAGCTTTAAGAACAACCTAAGGTCAAGAACTAATTCAGATTATGAATCCTAACCAACTAATTAACCTAGCATTCAATGAAATCCCTTATGAGAACCCTAAACCTAACAGGAGATCTACTCAGACATGGAGATTGAAACAATAAACATAACTGAATAAATCTCTGAAATAGATAAATAATATGAGAGTAAACAAGGGTTCGAAATCTTCTCTCGGACGAACAGAGTTTTAGACTTGTCTCCCTCAAAAAGCTCTCTCACAGAAAACCAAAGTAAAATAATGCGTTCTCTACAAAAGTGGCTGAAAAACCTAATTATAATCCTAAAACACGTTATGGGCTTCTTGTAATTATTAAAGTCTTCTGGGCCAATGTGCAATTTCACCAGACTTGTAAAAAGCGCGATCCTTCTCTTCATGCGGTGGGTATCGACCGGCACCATAAGTGGTATCGATCGATACCAAGCATCTGTGTCGACTCTTCAGGCTGCTGTCGGTCGACACCAGGACTTCAACTCGATGCTTGGCTCCAAAATGCTCCAATATCTCTAATTCAGCTCCAAACGTACCTAAACCTGTAAAGACTCCAAAATACTCTTTTGTTGAGTGAATGCAGGATGTCGAGACAAAGAGGACAATATGAGAGAGATCCGAAGTGGACGCCTAGTTCGGAAGGAAGGCAAGGAAACCGATATCTGATGTACTATGGATCTGGAGGATCCAATTCGTTGGATGATTCGGACTCATCGAGTGATGGGAGTTCGGATTCACTAGTGGAGATCTATATCATCGATTCGGACACGTCGTTCGAAGTCGACTCAGAAATAGAGACGGACGAAGCATTTTGGGAGTCAGTCCTAGCGGACGCCGAGATGTTCGACGGGCTTGACTTGGATCTAGACTTAGACTTGGAGTCCATTCCACAAGCGCCAGAAGGTGAGGAAGGGATGATGGCTGAACCTTACGAAGCGTACGTGCTGGAACCGACTGCATACTCCGACGTGGAGGTATGGGAGCGGACGGGGTCTGACATGATAGAGCTATCGTTTGGCAACTCAAGGGAAAGAAGCGGGCCGAGCATACAGATCACATCCGGATCGGATATGTTGATCTCAAGCGGATCAGAGTTTTCCGCGACAATCCATGCGATTCGTGCACCAGATGGAGTGCAACTGGCTGTACGCACCACAAGAGCCGTGGGAGAATCGGACGGATCACCATGACAGTCTTGAGACGGAGCAAAGAAAGGAAGAAGACACAACGGCTAGGCGAGCCGAAGCAGAGAGGATGGTTCAGGACCAGCACGACCGTTGGATGGGAACCATAACCACGCCAGGAGAAAGGGAAGAAGCAGAGCGACCCCAACGCTATTGGACTAATAACCGGGAGCGAGTGATAAGAGGGCGAGAGAGGAGACAAAGCGCGTTCCATTGGTGGAACAAAGACTACCACCTGGTCAACGAGTGGAACCGAGCATGGCGGCCACATCTAGTAAGAGATATGACCATGGAAGAGCCCATGACGCGGAGCCACGAAGAAATCCAAGCGTTGTTAGAAGAAGCAAGGAACCATGCCGAAGGAAACCAAGAGGAAGAAGAAGACGCCGTAGTACCGCAAGGTGACTATCCCGTCGAGAGTCAAGACGAAAATGAAGAAGAGGGAACCAGACTTAGAACCAGAAGGTTCGGTGACTTACTCGACCTCGAGCTGAGACAAGAGAGGGAACGAAATGATGGATCGAGGTCGAATGATCCAATCGATAGCGCGTGGCAGCAAGAGGCATGGAGAAACATGTTTGATTGGGTAGGACCACCGCCCAATGAGACGGACGTCGGGGAGTTTCGAGACATACGTCGAAACATCGCACATGAGGTGGATAGCAATGGTAGACCGTACTTTGGAATTGTGTTAGGTCTAACCCCAGACCTGATACAAACAAGAGAAGAAGAAGGAAGAGTGAACAACGAGAGAGGCGGGGAAGCAGATGATGAGTCACCACCGGCGGAGACGAACGAGCGAGCTAGAATGCCCGTGAGGCCGTACCCCGGAAGGGTACCGGCCAGGAGAAGGAACATGAGCCCATCAAGGCTGATGGGGCCGTGTGAGCATTGTGGCTCGATGAGCCATACCACTTGGGCGTGTCATCGCACGTCGTATGGAAGACAAATGTTGTCACCCATGGCAATGTGTTACACTTGCGAATTCATAGTGAGCCTTCAGAACGACGAACCAGTGCGATCGAACACTCATACCATCTCCTACTCGACATCCGATGAAGGAAATTATTCTGAAGAGAACGAAGGATCGGGAGGATCCGACGGGTCTAGCAAATCAGGCGAAACCGAAAGATCGGAAAGATCCATCGAGTCGGTCTGGACGGACGCTTAGGTAGTGGTGTCTAGGTTAGGTAAACCCGCCAGCCGTGTATAGCGAGGTAAGTAAGGGATCTAAACTTCCTGTAAAATAGTTAGTAAGTTGCATGGGAGCCGTGGAAGCTAGGGACATGCGCAAGAAGCAGTGGTCGGTAGTCGGTAGGACAGAACCGGATCACGTGTGAAAAAGGGTTAAGGCATATGTGTAGTATGTGAAGTATTTTAGCATATGTAAGATATGTAAAATAAGTAACATATGTGAAGTATGCTTGAATCGAATGAGACTTTGTGAAAATCATGGATGGTTATATTATGTGAAGTAATATGAACCAAGGATGGTTTTTTTTGGCTACTTAAAGTCTTGGGCCGAGTCATTATTACTTTAAGTGTGCCATGGATTGATTGTCGTGAGGGACATGAAATCCACCGAGTTGAAAATTAGGAGAAAATTTTCAAGCCACGTAAGGGGTCAGGAGAAGGGAGACTATTTATAGACGGGGAGAGACGACCAACCAGGAGGGTTCGGTATGCCAGAAAAGACCGGGAAGGTCGAAGAAGAAGAAGTGGGTCGGGAGGATCCGCTGAAGACGAAAGTGACCGAGAAGATCAAACGGCCAGTACAGCGAGGGATTGTTAAATCCGTGAAAACGGAGAAGAATAATCAAGCACGGTAGAAACTAAGAAGAGTCAACCACAGTGCGGACGTTGACAGGTCAAAGTAGACTAGTCGACCGGGAGATAGGCAGGAGGCCAATCTGAACGTTTACCGAAATGATAATGATGACGATGCTAGAAGGCCAAGGAGAACGGCAGCATCACCAGAAGGAGCAGACCGTGAGGGTCAAGTTGGGATAAACAGAATGGTAGAAGGCAAAGGCCTTACAAAAGAAGAGAAGGAAAGGAACAGAGAGGAACCCTAAAACAGGGAGGACTTTCCAAAGGAGAAGGGAGACAAAAGTTGGCATCAAAAGTTGATACCAAGGAGAGTGAAGAACGCAACTACGTGAAAAGCAAAGCTGGAAGAGAATAACCCCAAGAAAGGAGAAGCAATGGAGATGTTCAAGGAAGGAACAAGAGACTTCAATACCACAAGAGTGTTGATAACAAGGCGAGCAGCAACGGAGAGGATTCAAGCTTTGAAAAAAATTCAAGAAGACGAAGTGAGGGTTCAAGGAGAATTCGGGACGAATTCTAATGAGGAGGGGTGGATGTAATACCCCGTCTGGTTGAGAAAGTTATGGTCGATGGTCGAGGAAAAATCCAGTTTTGCCGAGAAGACTCGGTGTTAGCCGAGAGAATTCGGTTTTAGCCGAGAGGAAGGATTTCTTGCCGAGAGGGCACGGTTTTAGCCGAGAAGACTCAGTTCTTGCCTAGAAAGTACGGTTTTAGCCGAGAAGACTCAGTTCTTTCTGAGAGAGCACGGTTTAGCCGAGAGACATAAATTCTTGCCGAGAGGATACGGTTTTAGCCGAGAGAAGCAAATTTCTTGCTTAGAGAGAAGAAATTCTAGCCGAGAGAAAAATAGGAATGGCCACGACAAAACCAAAGTGACCCAAATGCGATATCGGTCACACGATGGACAAGAAGACGAAAAAAGGACGTAGATTTGGGAAGGAATCGGTTTTTGCTAAACTTAGCAAAAAATTGGTCGGACGACTATAGGAGATCCGAACTGAGGCGAGTGGTTAGAAGGACCCATAATCAACTAAAGAAGGTCAATTGGTTGGAGAAAACCCGTAGAAGAAGAGAATTTGGCCGGACATGAATGGACGGCCGGTATCGCGGCAAGTGGCTTAGCGAGAGCCACATGACCGGTCAAAAAGCCTAGAGGCTAGCGATAGGCGCGTGTCACGCTAGGGATGAGCCACAACGGTCTTGTCGCCTACGAAGGGGACCGAGCTGCCTTTGGTTGGGTTTGGTCTTTCGATTTGAAAGGGGTGAAGTGACTTGTAGTCTAAGGCTAGATGTTGGGTTTGGTCTTACCTATTCTAGCCTAGGCAAGTCAAGGAGACACAAAAGGAAGGTGTTGGTTGAAAGCTTAGCAAAAGCTTAGACCTATGGTCAAAGGCTACGGTTTGGCCTACCTACGCAAAGTGATGGTTTGATTCTCGGTCAAAAGAAGAAACTTGGAGAGAAAGGACTTTAACTAGTCTTGGCGCAAGTGGCACCACAACCGACTTCCCACGCCTATAAATACCCCCTTAAGACCCAAGGTAAGCTCACACTACTCTATAGATCTTAGAAAAATTGAGAGAGAAGCGAGAGAGTTGAGTTAGAGAGAGAAAGTGAACGGAAGAGAGATCTCGCTTAATTCATGCGGATTAAAACCGAGTAAGAGCTTGGCTTGGATATAAGTGATCCAGAAGCTTTAAATCTATCCGTCAGGATCTAAAAACTCAAGGTGAGCTTCGGTAGCATAGGTTTATGCTTTCGTTTCTTACAAGAACAAGATGGGAGTGGACCACTCGTGTTGGCTCTGCCAAATGTTCTTGATTTATTACCTGGTGAGAGGTTCATTTTGCGTGATCACATAGGTATTACTAGGGTGTAAATCTATGAGTTAAACTTAGGTGTTAGTTGAATTCGTGTGGTTAAGACAGAGGTCTACGCACGACGAAAAGCAACAGAAGTAACACAGAGCTAAGTGAGAATTTAGGGGGGATCCCTTGCGTGAGAAAAACGGTGTTTGTCTTGCTTGCTGTGGTATTGCTTGCTTGTTGTATGTTGAGTTGTTGGGTATCATGCGACGGGAAGACCCATAGCTCGTTTGTTTGAGTGACGTATACAACATCTAGAAGAGATCTCTCGATCGATCGACTTAGGTCTTTAAGACGATGGGGTTTCGTGCCGATGAGCTTAGCACGTTGTATGTTTGGATATGGGGCTAGGAGGTAGTAGCACATATCGTTTGAGTATTTATGCTGCCGCTGGGCATACTCTGGAGGAGTGTGTTGTTGTGGTAAACTGGCTCGCGTGTGGATTGTGTAGTGGGAACACCGTTTTACTAGTTGGGCTAGTGCGGTGCCTTCCTCGTAGCTTGTTAGGCTTCGGCTATCTGGGGTAGGATAGTGGGTTGGGAACTAACGTACAGGGTAAGGATCCTTAGCTCACTGGGTATTCATTAAGAGTACTCATTATACGAATCTTGCAGGTAACCGTAGTAGTAGTTAGAGGGAGGTATCTGGCACTAGGCCAACCAGAGTATATTTCAGTGTTAGTGGAAAGAACCTTGCTTGTTGCGTGACGGTTTTAAGAAAAGATGCATCGTGTTTTTGTAAAGATGTTTTGAAATAAAAGGACTATTTCAGGCTTAAAAGCTCGGTTCTTAAGATGCTAGGCCTAGTCTGGGCCGAAACAACTCAAGACTAGGGTATGGGTTGGAAACCCTTAGGCCTTGGTCGAGAGGTGAAAGGGCACGGGAATAGTTCGGCCAGAAGTAGCTTGGTGCTGCTTAGGCTCGATTGTCTCCGCCTTGCCCCCTTGTGACGCCCTCTCCGGTTCCGATTCTATAAAGGAATTTAGGTCGGAGTTGGGGACGTTACAGTTGTTGTCGGATTCATAGTAAGCATCGTCTTCACCTTCATAGTTAGCTTCACAAGCGTGTACTTGGCGGTTTTGTTTCTTGAGAAGTTGATTCATCATGTTCTTTAGCTCAGCTATCTCCTTAGATTCCGATGCATTCGATCTAGTCGATCTATCATAGTCGGGAGAATTGTTGCTATTAGCCATAGCAAGATTCTCGATGATAGCTCTTCCTTGGTTGATGGTCTTCATGGAAAAATCTCCATTGCTGGGCGTGTCGAGAGAAAGTTGATTTCGGTAATAAACCTCGGTAGAAAGTGTTGAGTAAATTCGGACCAGAGAAACCGTGGTGAGGGCAATCTCTCTCGTACTCCTTAAAACGTTCCCATGCTTCATGGAAAGACTCCACCGGTTGTTGATGAAAACTTTGAATTTTCTTTCTCAAAGAGTTGGTGTAGAAATGGTTTATGAAGGCTGCTTTGCACCCTTCCCAATTAGTAATAGATCTTGCGGGCAAAGATTTCAACCAATTGTGAGCTTTATCGGCTAAAGAAAAAGTAAAAAGCTTACACTTCACATAATCGGCGGGAACTTGGTTTGTTCTCGTCGTGCTACAAATCTCTTCAAACAACTCGATATGTTCCATCTGATGCTCGGTAGTAACACATGAAATTGGTTTTGCTTAATCAAGGCAATGATTTGAGGTTTGATCTCGAAATCGTTCCTATGAGGTAAAGGAAGTTGAATTGCGGCTCGGTTTTGGAAGTATTGATATGGTGCATCAAAATCAGCAATGATGCGGTTACGCGCTTGTCTCCTTGGAGGGTTAGCGTGTTGAGCAGGATGGTTGGCGTTCTCGCCATTAGGAGGAATCAGTGCATTAGCTTGAGCATCGTTCCTTGGTGCATCACGATCGACGGGTAATTGTAGCCTCGGATTTTCAGCATTTTGGTTTTGGTTTGGGTCTTCTTCGGGATCGAGATGTGACTGGTCATTAGCACCATGGACAGCCTCTTGGTCCTATTCGTGATCTGAAATATCACGGTCATCCTCGTGATCAAGTTGATCACGGTTTAGTTGATCTTCCGGACGGTCATTCTCGGCCATCCTTAAAGTTCTTTTGAGCCTTCGGAGTTCTCTCTCGTGTCTGTCGATATCGTCTACTTGCGGTACGGTTTCTCTAGGGGTTCTCCTAGTGTTCATGCACCTTAGAACACAAGACAAAGATAAAGGAGAATGTCAAAAGAGCAACAGAGAGCTTGAAAATCAAAAGTGTCTAGAGCAGAAATTAGAATACAAAATTAAACAAGCAAAAGAATCCCCGGTGGTAACGGCGCCAAAACTTGACACGTCGGAATGAGTACCGTCGTGTTGGGTTTACCCAATTACTAGGCTGCAAGAGTACAACACGCGAAGTAGTATTTAGGGATCGAATCCATAGGGAGGTGTTGTCTAATTTCTAACGACTCCTAACTTGTGTCTAGACGTAAGCTATATTTTTATGGATTTTGTTGCACGATTGTAGCTAGGGAAAAATAAACTAAATTAAGCAATTGAATAAAACATAAAGTAAGCAAGCAAATGATTAAAACGAGGTTGTAAAACAATTAAACGAAACGTTGGGCAAAGGGTATTCTCTAAGATACATGGCCGATTTCTACTAAGACTTTGCTAGGACTTCTAAAGCAATTTTTGTCGTCTTTGGATTCTTGAACTTGGAACACGGACACTATGTGTAGTCTACGTTCCTACACACCTACAACTTTAATACTCGACCAGTAGCTTTCGTCTCCGCCCGCGCAAAAAGTTAGTGATTATACTTAAAAGTCGTTAACGCTCACAACTCCTCCACAAGTATACTTTCGAGATCTTGTGACGGCTTTGCTCGTTTACCCTAGGTCAAACATATGGATCCAGTACTTTCGTAGTTCTAAAAATACATAAGTTCAATTGCAAGGAGATCAATCAAGCAAACATGCATTAAGAAAGAGGATAAAACGAAGAACCCTAATCGGTGTCCTAGTCTAAAAACTTATTAAGAAATCGAACCATGAGAGCCCCTTTGAAACCTTACACCCAACAAAAGAACTACTCAGCCATAGCTGAGGTAAACATAATAAATAAATAGAAAAGAAAACAGTAAAGAAAATGGATGAAGAAAGCTTCTCTATCGAAGAACTCGAATTGAGAATCCTTGCTCCAAACCAAAGAACAAAGTGCAAGTGAAAGTAAAATGTGTAATGTTGTGTGTCTAGCGTAAAATACCTAAAAATGAGTTTATATAGCCTTGGCTTCGTTTAGGGTTTGATGTGGAAAGACGGTTTTGACCTCGGGTGAAGAAAAGACTTGATTTGGTCGCAGTAGGGCTTGGCCGCAACAGGGCTTGGCCGCGGGTGCGTGCCTTCTGGGCGCGGCGAACAGGGCTTTGGCCGCGGGTGGAACTCCTCTAGGCGTGGCGGATCATGGCTTGGCTGCGGGTGGAACTCTCCCAGGCGTGGTGGACTTCTCTTCGAGGCAGCTTCATCTGCCTTCAGTGTTTCATGTATATTTAAGGATTCAACCTTTGGATCGTCTTCAATCCAATTGCATTTGAAAGCTGGTTGTATCTACTTTGTTGTGTCCAAATTTGGTGATGATCAGACGGTGAGAAGGTCTTCTTTGATAGCAAGACTTCTGGCGGTCCGAGTTTATCCAAAAACATACTTTTGTTCCGAAATGCACTCCTTTATCCCAAGTTACCTGAAACGTCTTTCAAAGAAATCACTTTGAAAACCATTGAAAATGGAGTTAAAATGCCTGCATAAGATATTAAAGCGATCTATAAAAATGGTCAAAAACCGGTGTTATCACCTTCCAATCTGGGTTTATATGACCTCCAAGAAGTCCCGAGCAAAGCCAATTCCATATGGTGAAGGAGTAAGGGCAAGCGAAAAACAGGTGATCTCGCATTTCGTTTGTCTCTCCACAAAGCGTACAACATTAAAAGAGGATCTTTGGGCAAGGCAATTGATTTTGAGGAATCTCAAGCTAAGCAATGGTGTCTATCCAATCACAAAAAAGCATTTCCTTAAGCCTAGAACACTAATCAAGATTATCCTAATCTCTTAGCCTAATTTGAGTTCTAATAGCCAACATTCATCCTAAACATTCATTCTCATGAGCTATGTATGAAAATCTCTTATTTAGTTCATTAGGGAATTTCATCAAACACCTTGTGTGCATGAAATTCCCTATGAATCTAGATTAACTATCTCTAGCATAATCTAGCATTAAAACCTCTAAATAAGAAAGGAAATAGAAGAATTAAGCCCTAGACATCAAAGATTAACAAGAGAAACCCCTAATCTACCAAACCCAAATGATCCAAAAGGGTATACTCACTAATCATAGAGAAACCAACAAATCACATGAAGAAGATGTAGTTTCCCATGATTAGATGATTGATAGTAAGAGAGATTAAAGAAATTAAGAAACTAATACTTCTAATTTCATTAAAAACCTCAAGATATCTCTTACAAAATTTCAAGAACCCTAAAAAGGGGTTTCTTTGCTCAAGAACAAGAGAAAAGAAAGCATAGATCCATAAAAAATTAGGTTTGCAAGTATTTAAATTGTTTTTCTCTTGGGCAGACCGGGTCAACCCAGAACAAACCGGGTTTTGACCCAGTCGGGTCTGGGTCGTGATCACAGCCGGCTCAGTACCGTTTGGCCTTGCCGTTTGGATGTGGGCTGGTGTGGATGCTTTTGGTCGTGAGCTTGCATGAGGTTTGAAGATGGGAGCTTAAATCTAAAAGCATCACAAGAAGAAATCGAATTCAACATCCAAGTTTGTAATTCTAGAATGCATCAAGCAAGTCTACTCCAAAAGAGTTAGCCATTTCTATTTCCACAAGCATCAAGTTATAAGTCTCAACCTCCACAAGCATTCTTATCCTTCAACCTTTTAACATTCATCAATTGCCTATGCGAATCATGCTTATGAAAAATCAAATAAACTCGTTTGGCTAAGGGATTCGGTTTTGAGATAAAGATTATCTCAATCACATATGTGGGTGCTCCAATGCAAGGATCTCTCAATGAATGAGCAAACTTTAGCAAAATGCTAAAGGTAAAAGGCAACCTATGGATACAAGGGTGAATTCTCATCTACCCAATGCCTAAGATGTCTCTAACCCTAGCTTTTCTAACCCATGAAGTTCCAAACCTAAGCTACCCTTTTTCACAAGGCCTTTTGCCTTCATGTTCCACATGTTTTTCTTGTTTCTTCACTTCATCTTTCTATTACTTGGGGGGTTTCTTCTTCTCAATTGAACTTGTGGCTTAATGCTTCTCTTTTGTTGCTTTAGCTCTTCTTTCTTTTCATTCTTTTGCTTGCCTCATCTTCCATCACTTGATGTCTTAGCCAATTTTGGCTTCTTTCTTTTGTTTTACACTTTGAGGCCATTCCAATGCCAAGAGCTACGTGCATTCTTTGTCACCAACTACTTCACATTTTGCATTCCCCTTTTGCTTTCTCCCAATCTTTCCTTTCCGTTTCACCCCTTCTTTTGTTGTTTCACACACGTCCCAAACAAACACCCCAAGACTAGCCCCTTGATGTTGGGACTAGATCTACATGAGAATCCATCATTGTCGCCATAAACCTAACACTTTTTCCAAGTTTGCTCGAAAAGTAGGTCTCTTCATCACTCACGAAAGTTATAGGCTAGAAATAAGGTTTAGTTCAAGGTGTGGGGAACCATTCCAAACATGGGATATGGCTACTTGGATCCACAAGAGTGGTAAAAAGGAAAAAGAAGATCCAAGTATGTATACGGTATCCACGAGCTCATTCAAAGATGCACAAACATGATAATTGCAAGTCAAGATTAAGGTTCTCACTTAAGTAGGGTTGAACTCAATTCACACTTGCTTCAATCAAGACAAGAACATTGATGCATGAGATCTAAAGATGGTGCATCCTTACTTTCAAACTCACTAGAATGCATTAGACAACTACAAACGTGGGCGTTGAACTAATTTTTTTAAAGTGATACTCTACAAGGATCATCATTGTTCCCAATTCAATATGCAATGCGACCTATATGCAAACTAGACTTAATGCTACACATGAAATGCAACTAGATGAAATACAAAATTTTGAAATTTTTTGATTTTTATGGGTTTTTCTATGCAATAAGTGAATGCATGATATGCATGAGACTCAAGGGATGCAAAAATCGAAAATAAGACACAAAGAACAAGATTAGATACCGGTCCCTCCCCCAAACTTAAATCACACCGTCCCGGTGTGAAATAAATTCAATGAATAGACCTAAAACAAAATATGAAATGCAAAGACTCAAAAGAAAAGAGCTACTTACAATGGAGGAGTGTTACTATGTGATTAGAGAGAATGAAGAGCTTTCCCAACATCAAACACCGTTGCTACCTTGCCACGACCTTGCTATCATCAAGAACCTTTCAATCACTCAACAAAAGATCAAAAAGGCCCTAGAAACACAAGATCAAACTAGAAAGCAAAAATATATACAATGATAAACATGAGAATGTCTCCCAAGTGCACTTTGTTTAAAGTCACTAAGTTTGACTTTGGTTACCCTTTTAGGCGGGTGATGGAGGAGTGTGAGAACTCCTTGGTTGATCCTTGAGCTCAAGCTTGAGCACTTTTCTCATGACCTCTTGAAGACCGGCTTCCCCTTTCTCCTTAAGGTCCGATTTGAGGATGGCCTTGACCGAGGCAAAAGGCTTGGACCGTCCGTCACACTTGATTTTGTACTCAATCACCCCGTCTTGATGTTTCCAAGGGGTGAGAGTCATGATGGAGGGTTGGCTTAGCTCGGACTTAGACCCATCAAGCATACTTGGTTCGTTTTTCACCTTGGCCTTGGTCTTTGCCCTTTTCTTTGCAACCTTGCTACCTTGAACCTCATTCTCCATCGTGGTTTGGAAGAGGGATCCTAAGCAATAACCGTCCAATGCACGGGTTTCTTCATCATCACCATAACCCAAAGCGCCTTCTCTATGAGATTCTTCCTTCTTCTCACAAACCTTTGGAGGTGAAGCCAACTCTATCTTCTCATTCACAATCTCGACCTCGTCTTGAGAATTCCTCTCCTCACTAGTGATGTGCCGCAAAACTTGGTTGAATAGGTCTTGATAGGGTAGAAGACCTTGGCATTGACATTTTGGAGTAACACCCTCTTATTGAGAAAGTCGATGGTTGCACCTACGGTGTTAAGGAAGGGCGTCCCTAGAATGAGAGGATGCATGCGGGATTGCTCCATCTCCACAACCATGAGGTCCGTTGGAACCAAACAATTTCCAACCTTGAGAGGATAGTTTTCGATTAAGCCGAGTGGACGCTTTAAGGAAGCATCTCCAAACATAATGGGGATTGAGTGTTGCTTCATGACCTTGATCCCAAGACTCTTCACCATCTTATAAGAGATCACATTCACACTCGCACCGGAATCACACAAAGCATCATCAATCTCCAAATCCCCAAGAGAGCAAGTAATGGAGAACTTACTGGGATTCCCAAGCTTGGGGATAGACTTAGGCTCAACCTTTGTTTTTCTTGGTGAGTCAAAGACCGCCATGAGCTCTTCCACTTTCTCTCGGTTCTCAAGTATGCTTTTGATGAACCTTTGGTGTTGTGGAACTTGAGACAAGTCACTCACACTAGGCAAAGGCGCTCCAATCTTATCCGTGTTGGCATTGAAGCTTGATAGCACTTTCGTTTGTGCCTTGGTGAGAATAAGACCGGGAAATGGAAGTGGAGGCTTATATGGATAAGGTCCAATGCAAGGAGCTTTCTTCTTAGACGTTGCATGTGTCTCCAAGCTCTTCTCTCTAACCACGTTCTTGGGGGATTTCTCAACCTCCATTTGCATAGAAATTGCTTGTTCCTCATTCAAAATCACGTCATCATCACTCCCAAAGGTCACCCCCCGCCCACCTTGTTCCTCAATGTCCTCATTAAGCTTCAAGGGAACATATCTAGGGGGAAGTTCTCTAACATATGAACCATAGACTATAAGCTCAATTTCCCTAATAGCGGCTTCATTCTCATTAATGGGACGTGATTCATTTGAGAAGATGGCATTGCAATACTCCTTTGAGGTTTGTGTGGCTTTTCCATGTGAAGACCCTTGAGGGTGAGGTGATTGTAGAAATTTAGAGATTTAAGTATGAAGAACAAGAGAGAGAATACGAAGAACAAGAGAATATGAAGAGAATCGATTTTGAGAAAGAGTATGATTAATGTTTTTTTGTTATTTACTTCTTTGTGTTACATCACATATATATACTAAGAAGAAATTAACTCTAGTTAAGGATTAACTAACTCTAGTTGAGTTACTAACTCAAGTTGCAACACAAGTTGCCATACAAATATCTAACTAGTTGATAAACAAAGAAAACAAGTTGCACTAGTTGCAACACAAGTAGAACACAACTTGCAAATGTGTTGGCGTATGAACAGTGCACGCGGAGCTATAGTGCACGATCCTATCTCTTCATTCCTTTAACTTCATTTCAACACTCCCCCTCAAGATTGGCTAGTGGAGATCCAATAAGCTCATCTTGTCATGAAGTTCATCACACACTTTTGAAGTTGTCGCCTTTGTGAATACATCTTAAAGCTGATCATGACTCTAAACATAAGTTGGAAATATTATACCTGCTTGGACCTTCTCCCGAATGTAGTGGCAATCCACTTCAATATGTTTGGTCCGTTCATGGAATGCCGAGTTAGAGGCAATGTGTATTGTAGCCTGATTATCGCAGTGTAGAGTCATTGATTCGGATGACTCGACTCCAAGATCTTTAAGAAGATTCTTCAGCCATACTAATTCTCCAGTAATGCTTGCCATTTATCTATACTCAGCTTCAGCACTTGATCTTGAGATTACTTTCTGTTTTTTGCTTTTTCAAGTAACCAAGTTTCCTCCAACAAACGTGCAATAGCCTGTGGTGGATTTTCTATCCACCCTATCACCCGCCCAATCTGCATCGCAATACCCATGTGCTATTATTACGACCCATCCATATGCATTTACCTGGTGTACCTTTTAAGTACCTCATGATCCTCTCAACCATTTGCCAATGATGCTTAGTGGGAGTTTGCATGTGCTGACTTATTTGATTCACATCAAAACAGATATATGGCCTAGTAATGGTAAGGTAGATCAACTTACCTACCATTCTCTGATATTGCTTAATATCCTCAAGTGGCTCCCCCTCACAAACAACCTTATAACTCTCTTCAATTGGTGTTTTCGCAGGCTTTGAACCAATCTTTCTTGTCTCAGATAATATATCCAATGCATATTTTCTCTGAGAAAGCAACAAGCCATCATCAAAATTTCATACCTCAATTCCAAGGAAGTACTTCAGCTTTCCCAAGTCTTTGATGTCAAATGAAGATTTGAGGAGCGTTTTTGTCTGCTCAAAACCATCAACATTATCACCTGTGATGATAATATCATCCACATATATGAGCACAACAACAACACCTTTCTCCCCCTGAGTGGTGAATAAGGTGTGATCAGCCTCTGATCGACGAAACCCTTTCTCAAGGAGGCAACTGCTCAATCGTTGGTACCATGCTCTTGGAGACTGTTTAAGACCATATATTGCTTTCTTGAGTCTGCATACTTTGCTACTGTTAGCCGCATCATGAAAGCCTTGAGGAGGTGCCATATATACTTCTTCTTCCAACTCCCCTTGGAGAAAAGCATTTTTAACATCCATCTGCCATAGATCCCACTTAAGATTAGTAGCAATAGAGAGAAGAACACGTACTGAGTGAAGCTTTGCTACCGGAGCAAAAGTTTCTGTGTAGTCCTCTCCATATTTTTGAGTGTATCCCTTGGCTACTAATCGAGCTTTGTACCTTTCTATTTCTCTAGAGCTTGTGTACTTAATGGTATATACCCATCTAAAGCCCACAAGCTTCTTGTCATCAGGTAGATCAGTCATCTCCCAAGTATCATTCCTCCTCATGGACTCGATTTCTTCAATCATAGCCTCAACCCAAACTGCACTCATACATGCTTCTTCATAACTAGATGGCACTGAGTTCTGGTCAATCTTGCTAAGAAACATTTGGTGTTCTTCTGGAAGATGAGCAACTGAACAACAGGCTTGGATAGGATGAACAACAGCCTGATTGTTGTAGTAGACTCTAGTGTTCTTCCAATTATCTGGACCAAATTTGAACCTTTCACTTCTTCTAAGAGGAGGGGCTGCAACATCTTGAGTATTATTTTCTTCAGAATCATCAGCTTCTGAAGTTGAACCATTTGTTTGAGTTTCTCCATCTTCACCAGTTGTAGCTGATTCTTTAGTGAAGATCTCTACATTGTTATTCCCATCTACCTCATCATGAGGCTCAGTTGTGGGTGTCTCATTCTGTCCTATCAGTTCATTGAGACCATTGAGTATAAACTTCAAGGTAGAGGCTCGATCAAATCCAGGAGATGCCATATCCTTCAAGTTATCACAGTCCTTCTTACTGAAATAACTTTCTTCCTCATTAAACTTGACATCCCTTGACACATACACCCGATTCATTTATGGATTGTAGCATTTGTACTCTTTCTGAGTAGAGGAGTACCCAACAAACATACATTTTATGCTTTTGGGCTCTAGCTTGTTCCTCTGAGCTTCTGGTACAAACACATCCAAATACTCTAAGGTGATCAATACTTGGTTTAGTTTTGTTTAATACCTCGTATGGAGACACCCCACCAAGATGCCTGGTTGGCAGTCTGTTGGTCAAATAGCATGCAGTCATCACTGCATCTCCCCAATACTGCTTTGGGACACTTTTGTCAAACATCATTGCCCTAGCAACCTCCATGAGATGCCTATTCTTGCGCTCTGACACTCCATTTTGCTGAGGAGTGTAGGCACAAGATGTTTGATGAACAATCCCCTGCTTACCCAACAACTCTTTAAACTGATTGCTCATGTATTCCCCTCCATTATCACTTCTCAAGATCTTAATCTTAACTCCAAACTGTGTAGAAACGTAGTTGTGGAACTTTGAAAAGGCCTCAAATACGTGACTCTTTGATGGCATAAGCAGTCACCCACGTGTATTTGGATTTTTCATCAATGAAGGAAACAAAGTACTTATATTGATCACGAGAAGCACAAGGTGCAATCCATACATCTGAGTGAACAAGACTCAAGCGATCATCATAAACCGTAGATGATTATGGAAAGACAGTTCTACAATGCTTTCCTAGAATACAAGCTTCACACTTTTGATGATCTTGAGTCAGATTCGATAAGATGAGATGTAGAGCCTTGGAGTGAGGGTGACCAAGATGAGCATGCCAAACTGAGCTGGAGGAAACAGAGCTTAAAGCTGAGCAGGAAGCAGCAACACTATCAACATTATTCAAAACATAGAGACCATCCTTGGCGCATCCTTCGCCAATTGTTTTTCCTGACTTATTGTCCGGAAACCACATCTTATCAGGACTAAACACAGCTAAGCAATCAAGATCCTTTGTTGCTTTCTAAACATACACCAAGTTATTAGAGAATTCAGGCATATACATAGCTGTTGTGTTCCTTTCAAACAGCTCTAAATTTCTGATTCCTCTAATTGGAATATCCTTCCCATTAGCAATTGTAACCTTTCCAGGGTGAGGTTTAACATTACTAATCAGCCTAGCATCACTAATCATATGATTCGAAGCACCAGAATCAACTATAATAGGCTTATGAGTTTTAGAGACAAATAAACCTTTACCAGATTCTTTGAGCTGAGTGATGGATTTGAAGAGGGCTTCCAGGTCTGACTTTCTAACCACATCATTATCAATAGCATTGGCAACCCCAGCACGTCCTCTAGACGTCTGACCAGTGCCTATTTGCCTCATGCTTTTTAAATGCGGATAGAGCATCCAGCACTTCTCTTTGGTGTGACCTTTGATCTTGCAATGTTCACACGCCCAGCAATTATCCTTGGTGTGACCTTTTGCCTTGCAATTATCACACACAACATTTCTTCTATCTGCTTGTTGATAAGCCCCTTGGCTTATATGAGCAGTCTCACTTGTCCCTTGAAAGAGACCTTTTGATCCTTCTTCTTTTTGGATCATCATACATACTTCATTCAAGGTTGGCAGCTTCTCAAACCTTAAAATGTAGTGGATCAGTCATTTGAACGATCCATTTAGAGTGAGAAGAAGGCCAAAGACCTGATCCTACTCTCGCCTCTCCATTATCTCCTTCAGTTATGTGGTAGGAGGTCTCAGCATCTCCAAATCAGCCCACAACGTTCTGAAGTCCCCAAACAAGGTCTTGAATGACTTCTCCTCTTGTTGGAGATCATTCAGTGCCTTTTTTACCTCAAAAATACGACTAAGATTAGAGGTATTACCATAGACACCCAAGAGAGTGTCCCATAACTCCTTTGCAGTTTCAGCATATGAGTAAGTTACAAGGATAGATGACTCCAAAGAACTCTGAAGAACCGCAAGAACAAGTTGGTCCTCCTTGTCTGTGGACACTTCTTGAGAGCCAACAACGTGCTCCCATAGACCACGGCTCCTTAGAGCAGTTCGTGTGGTTCTTTGATATATCATGGTTTTTACCCCTTTTAAGCCATGATATAAGTCCGTTTTACAGAGTCTTTCTACTATTTTGTAGTGTTTTAGAGTTTTTTACAGGTTTTAACACGTTTGGAGCATAATTAGAGATATTGGAGCTTTTTGGAGCATTTTGGAGCATCTTGGAGCATTTTGGAGCAAAACAGAAGTTCGTGTAGCTGAGTATCCGATTTGAAGCCCTTGTATCGACCGACACCACCTGGTGTCAATCGATACTGACACCATGAAGGAAGGAAGCGCGTCATTGTCCGAGTATCGATCGATACCACTCATGGTATCGGTCGATACCGTCGCCCATGGAGAAGGAAACGCGACTTTTATGAAGAGTTGAAGAATTGCAAAATTACCCAGAAGACTTTATTATTTACAATTTAGCCCAAAACGTGTTTTAGCACTATAATTAGGTTTTTCAGCCACTTTTGTTGGCAAGACTGGATTACGCTTTATTCTACTCTAGTTTTTTTAGAGACAACTCTGAACTCCTGTTTTCTTATTGATTTCTTTGATAATCTATTCAATCATGTTGTTTTCATTCTCCATGTCTGAGTAGATCCACTGTTAGGTTCAGGGTTCTCATAAGGGTTTTCTCTGAATGTTAGGTCAATTAGTTAATTAGGATTAACCATCTGAATTAGTTCTTCACCATAGGTTGTTCTCATAGCTAATTCTAGGTTGACGAATCTAGAATTTAGATCTTATGATAATTGATTAGGCACGAGAGTGCGATTAATTACCTGATAGAACTTAGGGTGAGCAAAATAACTATTCGCAAAGAGATTTGGTTTAGTTGTTTTGTGAACAAATCAAACTTGAAATAAAAGCTGGTTTAGACTTTAGGATTCGCAAAGAGATTTGGAATTCTAGGATTTAGACTT